>CM077168.1:664944-679944 GCA_039654105.1 Coreius guichenoti
TACATTTTGAATGTGTAACTGCTAACAGCATTTATAGCCTAATGTAAAAAAAGTTGCTGCCTTAAATTTTTAAGTTGAATCAACTTGGATGTTTAAGTAATGTCAACTTAAATTACATTAAACTGACTTAAATGAGTTTAATCTTGAATAACTTAAAAGAGTTGAAAATTGCTTAACTTTTTTGAAGAGTTAAAGCAATGTTGAAACATATGTTGTCATAACTTATTGATCATATAATTTTTTTCTACTTAAATAATTTGAGATGTGTAGAAAATCAAGCACTTTGTCAGATATTACTCTCTGTAAAAAAGTTGCTGCCTTAAATTTTTAAGTACAATCAACTAGGATCTTTGAGTAATTTCAACTTAAATGACATTAAACTGACTTAAAAAGTGAGTTGGATCTTGTATAACTTATAAAAAAGTTGAAAATTGCTTAACATATTTTTATATTGATCATATAATTTTTTACAGTGCTCACTGTACGAATAGTTGCTGCCTTAAATTTTTAAGTACAATCAACTTGTCATTTTAACTTAAATTACACAGAGCACTGTAAAAAATAATATGATCAATAAATTATGACAACATATATTTTTACATTGCTTTAACTCAGCAGAATAAGTTAAGCATTTTTTTTTTAGTTATACAAGATTCAAGTCTTTTTTATGAGTCAGTTTAATGTAATTTAAGTTAGTGACTTAAGTTGATTCTACTCTATGTGTAGAAAACCAAGCACTTTGTCAGATATTACTCTCTGTAAAAAGTACAATCAACTTGAATGTTTGTCATTTCAGCTTAAATTACATTAAACTGACTTAAAAATGAGTTGAATCTTGTATAACTTAAAAAAAGTTAAAAATAGTTTAACTTAGTTGATGATGTCGTCATAATTTATTGACGGTTCCAAACTCAAACGCTGTTTTAATGAGTTCAGCTGAGAGTGAAAACAATCTAAGGGCCTCTGAGATTTGATTCACAGCTCACAGGGGAATTACATGTTCTTTGATTGAAAGCTCAGAATAAGGAGAGCTCAGGAGTTGCAGTAGCCGTGGTAGTAAACAGCACTGCTGGCGTCAGACAGGGCGGTGGAGATCAGGTCGGGCCCCTGCAGAGCTGCATGAGGGGCCCCGTAAACAAAACACTGCTCATCCACCATCTGACCGGGGGCCAGTGTATCAGTCACGCTGTGTTTGTGTGTGTGAAGTGAGGATTCCTCATAGGGACGCTTCAGCTGAGCGCTGGAGAACATGTCTAAAGTCGGAGGGAACGCTTGATGAGAAGAGGACAGGCTTCTGCTGAAAATGTTATCGGCATTGAGACTCTCATTATACAGCTGTGGGTCGTTCATCAGATTGAGCTGCATCTCGCTGGGATCGGAGTGTGTGTACGTGATGCCGTGTGTGTCGGTGTGCTCCTGAAAGTGGTGGTAGCTGCACGCGGAGTGATGATCCTGAAGATGGCCAGAGAACCCCATTGGAGACGGGTCAGGCGTAGGCAGGCCGTAGGGCTCGAACGGCGCCTGGCTCTCGCAGTACGGAGGATAACCCGCGCCCGCCTCCATGCCCAGGAGCGTCTCTCCGGACAGCAGGAAGCCCGAGTCCAGACGCTTGGCCCGCCTCACCTGTTTGCGCCGCCGCGGCCGGTATTTGTAGTTCGGGTGGTCTTGCATGTGTTTCGCTCGCAGGCGTTCGGCCTCCTCCACAAACGGACGCTTGTCCACCACAGGTAACGCTTTCCATGACTTACCTAGAAATAACATGAAAGTGGATATAATAATGCATTTAAAAGACTGCACTGTAAAAAATTATATGATCAATAAGTTATGACAACATATATTTCAACATTGCTTTAACTCTTCAAAAAAGTTAAGCAATTTTCAACTCTTTTAAGTTATTCAAGATTAAACTAATTTTTTTAAGTAAGTTTAATGTCATTTAAGTTGACATTACTTAAACATCCAAGTTGATTCAACTTAAAAATTTAAGGCAGCAACTTTTTTACAGAGAGTAATATCTGACAAAGTGCTTTTTTAAGTAGAATCAACTTAAGTCACTTTAACTTAAATTACATTAAACTGACTTAAAAAATGAATTGAATCTTGTATAACTAAAATAAAGTTGAAATTTGCTTAACTTATTCTGCTGAGTTAAAGCAATGTAAAAATGTGTTGTCATAATTTATTGATCATATTATTTTTTACAGTGCTCTGTGTAATTTAAGTTAAAATGACTTAAGTTGATTGTACTTAATTTAAGGCAGCAACTATTCTTACAGTGAGCACTGTAAAAAATTATATGATCAATAAATTATGATGACATGTTTTTACATTGCTTTAACTCATCAAAATAAGTTAAGCAATTTGTTTACTTTTTAAGTTATACAAGATTCAACTCATTTTTTAAGTCAGTTTAATGTCATTTAAGTTGAAATTACTTAAACATCCAAGTTGATTGTATTTAAATTTAAGGCAGCAACTTTTTTACAGTGAGTAATATCTGACAACGTGCTTGATTTTCTACACATCTCAAATTATTTAAGTAGAAAAAAATTATATGATCAAAAAGTTATGGCAACATATATTTCAACATTGCTTTAACTCATCAAAAAAGTTAAGCAATTTTCAACTTTTTTAAGTTATTCAAGATTAAACTCATTTTTTAAGTCAGTTTAATGTAATTTAAGTTGACATTACTTAAACATCCAAGTTGATTCAACTTAAAAATTTAAGGCAGCAACTTTTTTACATTGAGTAATATCTGACAAAGTGCTTTATTTTCTACACATCTCAAAAAAGTTGAAAATTGCTTAACTTGTTTTGATGAGTTAAAGCAATGTAAAAATAAATGTCAACTTATTGATCATATAATGTTTTACAGTGCTCTGTGTAATTTAAGTTAAAATGACTTTAAGGCAGCAACTATTGTTACAGTGAGCACTGTAAAAAATTATATGATCAATATCAAAATATGTTAAGCAATTTTCAACTTTTTAAAGTTATACTAGATTTAACTCATTTTTTAAGTACTAAACATTAATTAGTAATATCTGACAAAGTGCTTGATTTTCTACAAATCTCAAAAATTTTAGAATCAACTTAAGTCACTTTAACTTAAATTACATTAAACTGACTTAAAAATGAATTGAATCTTGTATAACTAAAATAAAGTTGAAATTTGCTTAACTTATTCTGCTGAGTTAAAGCAATGTAAAAATGTGTTGTCATAATTTATTGATCATATAATTTTTACAGTGCTCTGTGTAATTTAAGTTAAAATGACTTAAGTTGATTGTACTTAAAAATGTATGGCAGCAACTATTCTTACAGTGAGCACTGTAAAAAATTATATAATCAATAAATTAACATGTTTTTACATTGCTTTAAATCATCAAAAAAGTTAAGCAATTTTTAACTTTTTTAAGATTCAACTCATTTTTTAAGTCAGTTTAATGTAATTTAAGTTGACATTACTTAAACATCCAAGTTGATTGTACTTAAATTTAAGGCAGCAACTTTTTTACAGAGAGTAATATCTGACAACGTGCTTGATTTTCTACACATCTCAAAATTATTTAAGTAGAATCAACTTGGACGTTTAAGTCATTTCAACTTAAATTACATTAAACTGACTCATAAAAAAGGGTTGAATCTTGTGTAACTAAAAAACGTTAAAACAATGTAAAAATATATGTTGTCATAATTTATTGATCATATTATTTTTTTTTACAGTGCTCTGTGTAATTTAAGTTAAAATGACTTAAACAAGTTGATTGTACTTAAATTTAAAGCAGCAACTTTTTTTCTACACATCTCCAAATTTTTAAGTAGAATCAACTTGGACGTTTAAGTCATTTCAACTTAAATTACATTAAACTGACTTTTGAAACATGAGTTGAATCTTGTACAAAAAGTTAAAAAATGCTTATTTTGATGAGTTAAAGCAATGTAAAAACACATGTTGTCATAACATATTTATTAATCATATAATTTTTTTACAGTGTAGCCGAACAAATGAAGCAAAATATCCATGCACAAAGAGATTACAATAAATAAATTACATTATTATAAACCAACAATACATTGAATCAAATACTTTGGAGCTTATTAAATCATAATAAAAGTATAAATGCATAGTGCATACTGTCAACATTGCTTATTCACTTTAACTTTGGCACTGTATAGAGTCACAACTTACCAAAAAAGTATGAAAATGCTTCCGGTAAAAATGTAAGTAATACCACACAAAATATTTTACTATAAAAAAGTGTAGAAACTGTGGAGCACAAAACCAGTCATGATCTCACGGGTATATCTGTGGCAATAGCCAACAATACATTGTATGGGTCAAAATTATCCATTTTTCTTTTATGCCAAAAATCATTAGGATATTAAGATCATGTTCCATGAAGATATTTTGTAAATTTCCTACCGTAAATATATCATAAATGTATTATTAGTAGTGATATGCGTTGCTAAGAACTTCTCAATATTTAGATTTTTTTGCACCCTCAGATTCCAGATTTTCAAATAGTTGCCAAATATTGTCCTAATAAACCATACATCAATGGAAATATTATTTATTAGATGATGTATAAATCTCAGTTAAAAAAATTGACCCTTATGACTGGTTTTGAGGTCCAGGGTCACAGAAGCAATGCCGAATGATATTAATACATGACATTAGATACTTTTATATCACCTTGGCTCAATGATAACCTCCACGTGTAATGGCAAAGTCTGCGTAAAGTGAGTTCTTGTTTTAATTTGATGCATATTTCCCACTAAAGCTGCATTTATAAACTGCAATTTGACTTTCAACAACCCAGCCTGGCAGTAATAATGAAGACAGGTTTCTGTTTGTGAATAAAGCTGTTGATTTAATGAATCTCTCTCGTTTTTCCTCTACTCACCGAGCATTTTACTCAGCTCCGCGTTGTGCAGGTCCGGGTTCTGCTGCGCGAGCTTCTTGCGCTCGTCTTTCGCCCACACCATGAACGCGTTCATCGGCCTGCGGATGCGCGGCTCGCCCTTTCCGCGCCCGGGAGTCTCGCGCTTCGCTTTGGAGTCCGAGAGCGGAGAGCGCGCGTCCACCTCCGCCCACGCGCACTGCCTCGTGCCAGGCATCATGACTGAGCTGGTGCCTCGGGTCTGGCTCGGGTCGTCACTGGCGTAACCCGCATCGGGACTGCTCATCTCCTACACGCGGCGGGGGCGCGCGTATCTTTGGTGATCACCGATGAAACCAGCCTCTGGGTGGCCTGGAAACTTCCCTCAATGAATGTCCTCTGCCTAGTTTCCCTGTGCTGAGTGCATACCGTATATTCAGCAGTAAGGTCAGAAGTGCACAGGCAGCTTTAAACTCCGCAGCCACCAATGGCGACCCGTGTGGGCGGACCGCGCCGGGAAAGGTGTGAAAGAATCCGCGTATGAGCGTTTCATCCCCCGGGACACTTTATATTTAAAACATATGAAGCATCTAACCTACAAAAAGTGGATAATCACAACACCTGACATATGTTTTGTGCATGGCTTACGCATTCTGTTTACGCGTGTTTATCTATGACCAAATTACATTGCATGGATAGTTTGTAATTTAACTTTTACCCAAGCATTAGAAACAGTTTTATTTTCTTTCCAGGAGGTCAATGCTTAAAACGAATGTGCTAGTATGTGTTAAGACCCTTTTTTTTATTTATGATGATAAAAAGTGCGTGCGTAAAGACTAAAAAGTGCGTGCGTAAAAATGTTTCCGCGTCTTATATGATGTAAACCCATAGGCTTAATATTATTTTGGTTTATGCTTAAAACCAGTGTGTTAAGACCCTTTTTATTTATGATTTAAAAAATGCATGCGTAAAGACAAAAAAAAGTGCGTGCGTAAAAACGTTTCCGCTTCTTTAATATTATTTAAAGAAGCTTAATTAATAGTTTAATCTTACGCACACACTTTTTGACAAGGAATAATATTCACCACTAAGTTCTCGTGAAACTGTAAAGCGATTCAACTTTTATTTTCGCAAACGTGTATCGTATTAAGGGTTAAATGTTTGCCATGCGGATACGATAACGGCAGAGTTTGGTTTGGGATTAATATCCTGCCAGTAGATATAGCCCCGCTGAATTTGCAAACAGTAGTAGGTGAAGGATTGTCACGCGCTGATAATGAAGTGCCAAGTGCGCGCGAAGGTGTTACATTGTATACAGTGCATTAAGTAAAAGGTACTCTCACGTTCGCATGCCTTTGATTTAGTGTGTAGTCAGTGAGTATGAAGTAGGTGTTATGTGAGTGTGTGTTCTGTTTCAAACTCTTTAACGCAAAACAGCCAGTGATCTTTAAAATCTTGAGTCTAGAGACTGTGCAGTTTTTGTTTCAACACATGCAATATTAATAATATTAATATACATTAGGTTACACTTTATTTTACAGTGTCCTTGTTACATATGTTACATGTATTTACCATAGTAATAACAGTAAATTATGCATAATTACATGCAACTAACCCTCAACCAAACCCTAACCCTATAGTAAGTACATGTAGATAATTATTATTACTCAGTACTTAAATATATAATTACACTGTAACAATGACACACTTTATTTTAAGGTGTCAGTGTTACAGTGTAATGATATATTTATGTATTGAGTAATAATAATTAACTACATGTACTTACTATAGGGTTAGGGTTTGCACAATTTATAGTTATTACTATAGTAACTACATGTATCATGAGTAATAAGGACACTAAAATAAAGTGTTACCATTAGGGTTTGGTCCCGAACTCGGTACTTTTAATGGCACAGAGCGAATTACATTAAATCAATCGGTGCCAAATTTGGCGATATAGACTAGTGTGTGTGTGTGTGAATATTAAACAGCAAAAAGACTATTTAAATATGAATCCTGCATGTCTCTGTGTGAATGAATGGCGCAGACGCGCGGTTTAATTTACTTCTCTCTCACACACACACACACTCACACACACTCACTCACACACACATACACACTCACACACACTCACTCACACACACACACACTCACTCACTCACACACACTCACACACACACACTCACACACTCACACTCACACACTCACACACACACACACACACACACACTCACTCACACACACATACACACTCACTCACACTCACTCACACACACACACACACGTGACGGTCAGGTGTTTCCGTCTCATATGAGGACATGAACTTCATCTCCAGAGCCGCTCTGAGTCACTTCATCAGCGTTCATCTGAGAAAACTACCATCATATCATAAACGCACAGAAACTCAAAGCTCTTCACGGCAAAATAAAAGTTCGGTTTCACTTCATATATCACTGTTGTACAGTAGAATTTAGATACGTCTCAATGCAATAATAATAACACTAATGTAATAATAATACATTATCAAAACTTTATTTTTTAAAATGATAATCACAGTTTTTCTTCCATGTTGTAATTTTAACAGTATAAAGCTCAGTTGTGCAGCACAAAAAAAGTTTGTTTAATTAAATTAAAAGATAAATTAAATTAATGTTTTATGTCTTCATTTGATTACCAGAAAATACACAACACAGAATTTGTGGGAAATCTTTTCATAGAAATGAAATTTATATATATATATTAAAATGGTTGTTTTTATGAATTAAATTAATTAAGTAGCTAGTAGCCTACGATGGCAGCTCTGGCATAATGCCAATAACACTTCTATAAATGACTTACAGTTTCTGCACAGTTACTCAGGGAAACATCCCTAAAGTACCGGAAAAAGGCACCGTTGGGTACCGGCACCGGTTAACATGTGAGCAGTACCCAACCCTAGTGACCATACATTATTTTAATATTACAAACAAACGATTTATTGAATATTGGGGTCTGATACGATTGCTGTTGCCTCAGTGAATGGAGGCTCGTCATGGCTTACTGCTTTAATGAACTGTGCATGTAAACGTTTTGAGAACTAAAAGGTCCCTGCTCATGTGAAGTGTTACGAGAGCATTCGGGAACTTTACCAAAACCACATCCTGTTTTCTGCCCACCTTGATTTGAATGTTTTACTCTCTAACTCTTTGTGTTATAATGATTGTATGCTTATCAGAAGAGCATTTATTTCTCTCTCTTTATCACTGTCGTATGTCACTAGAGAATGGAAACTCCAGATTCATCAAGACACAGAATTGCTGTAACACCAACACACCCCTCCCCGTCACACACACAAGTCCCTCCATTCTGGCACATCCGTAATGCTCTCCATGCACTGTAATACATCAACTATTTTACTTGTGAAGAACCAGTGGGCCATATTTGTGTGTGTGTGTGTGTGTGTGTGTAAGTGCGAACACATATACAGCTTCCGTCTGACTCATGTAAAGTCCCCCGGCACTCAGGAGCCAGCGCTATTGTGTAATTCCCCACAAAGGCCTGCCTGGCGACAGTATGTGCGTATATTCATGAGTGTGAGTCTATGTGTAGACCTGCCTGTGCATGAGGGACAGGGTGTGTGTGTCTGAAGGCGGACAGTATGTGCTCCAACGCCAAGGACAGGAAGCAGTTTGTGGGGGACAGGAAATGCAGGCCGAAGCACTAGTCTAGATAAGGGTGAGAGACCTCTCCCATACACAAAACATAATATATGGGGACATTTTATAAACTCCTAATGTTTTTATATACAGCTAAACATAACCCAGAAAACTTTGTCACGTTCAGCTCAATGCTGGGTAATAATTTGTATATGGCACAAACCCCTCACTCCATCCCAGTCTCCCCTAGGCCTTACTGGTGCCTCACATACATGTTAACACTCCAAATAAAGATACACTATATTGCCAAAAGTTTTGGGACGCCTGCCTTTACGTGCACATGAACTTTAATGACATCCCATTCTTAATCCGTAGGGTTTAATATGGAGTTGGCCCACCCTTTGCAGCTATAACAGCTTCAGCTCTTCTGGGAAGGCTTTCCACAAGGTTTAGGAGTGTGTTTATGGGAATTTTTGACCATTCTTCTAGAAGCGCATTTGTGAGGTCAGGCACTGATGTTGGACGAGAAGGCCTGGCTCGCAGTCTCCGCTCTAATTCATCCCAAAGGTGTTCTATCGGGTTGAGCTCAGGACTCTGTGCAGGCCAGTCAAGTTCCTCCACACCAAACTCACTCATCCATGTCTTTATGGACCGACGCTTTGTGCACTGGAGCGCAGTCATGTTGGAACAGGAAGGGGCCGTCCCCAAACTGTTCCCACAAAGTTGGGAGCATGAAATTGTCCAAAATGTCTTGGTATGCTGAAGCATTAAGAGTTCCTTTCACTGGAACTAAGGGGCCAAGCCCAACCCCTGAAAAACAACCCCACACCATAATCCCCCCTCCACCAAACTTTACACTTGGCACAATGCAGTCAGGCAAGTCCCGTTCTCCTGGCAACCGCCAAACCCAGACTCGTCCATGGGATTGCCAGACAGAGAAGCGTGATTGGTCACTCCAGAGAACACGTCTCCACTGCTCTAGAGTCCAGTGGCGGCGTGCTTTACCCCACTGCATCCCACGCTTTGCATTGCACTTGGTGATGTAAGGCTTGGATGAGCTGCTCGGCCATGGAAACCCATTCCATGAAGCTCTCTACACACTGTTCTTGAGCTCATCTGAAGGCCACAGAAGTTTGGAGGTCTGTAGCTATTGACTCTGCAGAAAGTTGGTGTCTTCTGCGCACTGTGACCCTCAGCATGCGCTGACCCCGCTCTGTGATTTTACGTGGCCTATCACTTCGTGGCTGAGTTGCTGTTGTTCCCAATTGCTTCCACTTTGTTATAATCCCACTAACAGTTGAGCGTGGAATATTTAGTAGTGAGGAAATGTCAGGAATGGACTTATTGCACAGGTGGCAACCTATCACGGTACCACGCTTGAGTTCACTGAGCTCCTGAGAGCGACCCATTCTTTCACAAATGTTTGTAGAAGCGTCTGCATGCCTAGTGCTTGATTTATACACCTGTGGCCATGAAGTGATTGAACACCTGAATTCAGTGATTTGGAGGGGCGTCCCAATACTTTTGGCAATATAGTGTATAAATACCTAATAGGACCCTGGTAGTATCAAGGCCAGTAATAGAGAGAGAACCCCAATCAGGCCCAGCATTAGGGTGGGAGGAGGTCAATAGCCGTGTTTCCACTGTCGGGCCAAACACGGGCGTGCTAGTGCGTGCCAGAACCAGTCTCGTTTCCACTGTCACTTCCGGGGCTTGATCGGGCCTCGTCGGGGCTTTCTCTGAGCCAACGGCCAGGGTTTACTGGCCCGTCGAATACCTTGGTCCAAAGCGGGCCAGCTCGGGCTAGAGAAGTGGTTACGAACAGAGGCGGAGTTTACCTGAGTCTCTGGAAATGATTTCATACACCAGCTAACATCAGCATTAAAGACTTTTAAAATAATTTTAGCTCAAAACTCACTTTCAGACAGCAGCGAGTGTTTGAATAACTTCTGTTTGTGATCAGATGTGGATTCTGATCACTGTATAAGGCAGAAATGTTCATATGCGATGCAAAAGACTATGCGCACTAACCATTACTATAGTAAACATGGTAAATATAACTGCTTGAAGAAATCAGACAAACCATATAAGCGATCACAATCGTGTTTATTTCATCTGTCAGTACGTCTCGTCTCTTTATACCGGACTGTCTGATATCCATATTTAGCTCCGCATGTCATAAAATAAAGCAACTCTGGTTTTTCTCTGACTGAAAATATAACTATTGGGACTGTATTTCTGGTGGAAAATCATTCTTTCTAAATGTGATGTAAACTGTCCTGTGACTACAAATAAACAGAATCAGTTTTCTGATGAACTTCCATGTGTTGGTGAGATGATGGGCTTGTGTGACGTTGTTCCAGAGAGGCGTGTTATGGTTTTAGTGGCCCGACGGTGGAAAGGCAGTGTGGTTTTGGGCTCGGTGCTACAGATCTGAGGCTATTAGCCCGGCCCGGCCCGTTGAAAGCCCTGTCTCGCACTGGCCCGACAGTGGAAACGCGGCTAATGATGATGATCTGACATTCCCCCCAACCTTGAACACGAGTTCAACAGCAAGCGCCCCCCTGAGAATTATAAAAAGACCCCCCACACACACACAAAGTCGTGTGTCCTGGCGCCGGGACTGACCCAAATGCAGGAAAGGCAGGAGGAGCAGGATTATACTGAGGTCTGGGCAGGGTCAGAGCCAGTAGGCCACACCGAACCAATAGAATGGGCAGATCAGATAGCAGGCAGCTTGAAGTCCACACAGAGGAGGTGGCTGACAGATGGAGAAACCAGGGAAACGGGTCAGGAGTAGATAGGCCTCAGGGTCCCAGGCAGGCCAGAGACAATAATCAGGCAGACAGGACCAGTCAGGGAAATCCTGAAGCCAACAACACTAGACAATCCGACAGAGCAACAGGCTGGATGCTGAGGGAACAAGGGCAAACAACGACAGAGAGAGGAAAAAATAATGAGGAGGGAAATGAGAGGAATCAAGTGAGGCGAGGAGATGAGGAGGGCAGGGCCAAGACATGGTGAAGAATAGCCCAGGATGGGACACAGCATCTCTCATAGGGGTGTAACGGTACACAAAACTGACGGTTCGGTACGGGTTCGGTACGGCCGGGGAGAGAAAACTAAATATAAAATTGCTTTTTATTTATTTTTATTAAACTGGTTTACTAAACAAGTTGTGTCTGTCCTTAAATGAATTCAATTATAACTCAAAGTTTCTTAAAGATAATGCTGTAAAGTGTAGCGAGCCACACGTTGACGTTGCCCGACGGTGGAAAGGCAGTCTGGTTTTGGGCTCGGTGCTACAGGTCCGAGGCTATTAGCCCGGCCCTGAAAACCCTGGCTCGCACTGGCCTGACAGTGGAAACGTGGCTATTGATGTGAGTTTTCCCCAGCTACTCTTGAGCATTGACTTTTAACAGACAGGTAGAAGCAAAGTGTACAGATCTAGCACAGTCCTCTTTAGCTGTGAGACGGTTCCGTCCGACTCGCATGGGCTCAGGTTCCACCAAGGATACAGGATGGGGGCTGAGAGATTAAATTTGAGCATGCCCAAGCCCCATAGCCAAATGTTATCCACCCTGATGGTCACCAGGTCATCAAACTGCGTCAGGAGTTCATGGGCAGATACCTCATCCTGGATTTCATCTGTAAGAACCATGCAGGAACTGGTCCCATTGCACAGATGCATGAAGCAGCCAGGGGTTGAATCTGGATTGAGTAGTCAAGTCAAGTCACCTTCATTTATACAGCGCGTTTACAATACAGATTATTTCAAAGCAGCTTTACAGTGATAATAGGAAATTAATGAAAGAGAGATTGTTTTGGCTGTACATCAGCTCTAGAAAAAAGTTATTGTCTATTTACTAAAGTAAGTTTTTGATTGATTCATTTCCGTTGTGAATAATCATTAGTTATTTACTTTGGGTCACTTACACGACACCATTTTCAACCAAAATAGAAAACTCTCAATGCGTTTCAGCCGCTCATCCGCACGGTGACAGCGCCGGGCTAGAGAACACAAACCCGAAACAGGTTTTGAAATAGCTGTGAAACGATACCGTTATCATCTTCGTGTAAACTTAAAAAAAAACGTGAATCTGTGAGAACGGTGACGGCATGCACGTAAGCATTACGTGTTTAGTCTATAGGCAAGTGTGTTTGAGTCCGTATGTGCGCAGGCGCGTAGTTTTTCTTTACAAAATGACCGCCAAATTACTTGTCTGGCATGAATAATACAGCATTTTTAGTCGTTTCCGATCATTTTGATACCGTTTTCATCTGTACAGAGGGAAAGTGAAGTGAAGGAGGCCGTCACAGAGGAGAGTCTAGTTGACATGGTCTCTGCAGACACTTCAGGGCTGTGTTGTGGTCGCGTCTAGGTCCACCATCTGATCTGGATCCGGCCGACTGCAGTAAACCTCGGGATAAACAGAGAGACTAATATTAGCGTAGATGCCATTCTTCTTATGAGTACATCAGGTGTTATGGGAAGTGTTCCCGGTTCCGGCTGACCTAGTTAATGCAGCCTAAAACAATCATTTAACTGATTTGAATAATAGAAATTAAAAATGTTTTATGTGTATGCCATAGTAAAGAGATGTGTTTTTAGTCTAGATTTAAACTGACAGAGTGTGTCTGCTTCCCGAACAATGCTAGGAAGACTGTTCCAGAGTTTAGGTGCTAAATAGGAAAAGGATCAACCACCTGCAGTTGATTTTGATATTCTAGATATTATCAACTGGCCAGAATTTTGAGACCTCAATAGACATGATGGAGTATAATGCGTTAAGAGCTCGCTCAAGTACTGGGGCGCTAAACCATTTAGTGCTTTGTAAGTAATCAGCAAGATTTTAAAATGTATACGATGTTTAATAGGGAGCCAGTGCAGTGTTGACAGAACCGGGCTAATATGGTCATACTTCCTGGTTCTAGTAAGAACTCGAGCTGCTGCGTTTTGGACAAGCTGGAGTTTGTTTATTAAGCGAGCAGGGCAACCACCCAGTAGAGCATTACAATAATCTAGCCTTGAGGTCATGAACGCATGAACTAACTGTTCAGCATTTTGCATTGAAAGCATGTGCCGTAATTTAGATATATTTTTAAGATGGTAGAATGTAGTTTTACAGATGCTAGAAACGTGGCTTTCAAATGAGAGATTGGTATCAAAGAGCACACCCAGGTTCCTAACTGACGAAGAGGACTTGACAGAGCAGCCATCGAGTGTTAGACAGTATTCTAGGTTACTACGTGTGGAGTAGTAAGAACCTGAGGAGAGCCAAAACCAGATGTTTTGATCTCATACACTGATCAGTCAAACACCTATTACCTTAGCCTCAAAATCCTTAAAGGTAGAGCAGAAAAGACGTTTGGCTTCCCACAGTGTAGTTCCCTATTCACAGACACGGCCAGACAACAGAAGACTTGGAAAAGAACGGGCAGACCAGAGCTGCATGAAGTCCTCACAGAGGTGGTGGTCAACAGACAGGGAAACCAGGGAACCAGTAGAAGTCTGGATGGGGAAACTGGTGAGACAGACCAAGGCGGACAAGGTCGAAAACCAGCAGACGGGCCAAAGGAAACAGGTCAGGAGTAGATAACTCAGGGTCCAAGACAGGCAGAAAATCCTGAAGCCAACAGGGAAAAAACACTAGACAATCCGACAAAGGCTGGCTAACAACGATCTGGCACAGAACAGCACAGACATGAGGAATAAATGAGGAGGGTAAAGAGGGAGAGCAGGAGAGGCAAATACATTATAACAAAGAAACAAAGGGGGCACGGCGAAGACAAAGGCAAACAAAACAGAAAAGGCTGTGTTCTAGAAGCATATGGTAACAGAAAAACAAACATATCCCAGTTTATTTGGCAGCCAAAGTTTGCATCCAAAGTGGACTATGAGATCTGGGTGAATATTTCATTTACATTACATTTACATTAAAACAAATGCCACTTGTTTGATAATTTGTTTCCAATCCACTGACATATGCTCCAATTCATATGTACTTAACTTAAATATTTCCTCATGAAAATCATTGGCCTTCTTTGACCCTATCAAAGTGTTCCTAACCACACACACTGTACACACATACAGAAACACATACTATACTGGGTAACACTAATTAGTGCAATAGTTTATCATTTTAATGAGCATTTGTGTAAAGACTAGGAATAGCACACATCCTGTAAAAGGCATGAGTGTGTGTGTGTGTGTGTGTGAGAGAGAGAGAGAGAGAGGTGTGATATATGCGGAGGGCATCGACAGAGGGAGCTTGAAAAGAAAAAGGGAGTACGAGAGAGAAAAGTGAGAGTGATATATTGTGTTTTAACTGCCCCATTGTTCTCCTAAATCTCCTAAATGACCTGGGAACTCCGACCCGAGTTTAGCTTTGGTGAGAAAATGTCAGTCAGATATTTTAGGCCACGGCACACACACAGACAAATCAAACACTGAGTATTGACTCTGACTTTATTGAGTG
>CM077168.1:682444-724944 GCA_039654105.1 Coreius guichenoti
CACTCACTCACTCACATACATAAACACACACACACAATCACACTCACTCACACACACACACAAACAAACACACACACTCACTAACACTCAAACGCGCGCACACACACTCACTCACAAACACACACAAACACACACTCACTCTCTGTCACACACACACTCACTCTCTCAGTCACACACACACACACTCACTCACACACACACAATCACATGCAAACACACACTCACTCACAAACACACACATACACACACAAACCCACGCACTCACACACACTCACTCACACTCACACACACACTCTCTCACACACACTCACACACATACACACACACACTCACTCACACACAAACACACAATCACAATCACACTCACTCACTCACACACACACGCACACACACACACACAAACATACTCAGACACACACACATCAAAAATCCTCTAATGTGAGATTTTTCTGAATATCCTCAGTGAAAATGAAATATGTTTATTTTGCTGTTCCATGCATTGCTCAATGGTTATTAAGGGTGTGTCAGGTGGTTTCTTCCCAGCCCAAGTCCAACAATCCTAACTCCACGTCTCCATGATTTCAGTTTCCCAGATATGACTGGATATTATCCTTGTGTTGAGGCATCATCCAAACGTTTCTCATGTGTGCGTTTGGTCCTGATGTCAACACCTCACAGTCCTGGCTCAGCACATCTCACGCAGACCGTATCCCACAGAAAGCCTTTATCAGATGGCATACACACACACACACACACACACAGAGAAAGCCTTTATCAGATGGCCCTGTGGCCTCACAATAACACAAGCGCTATCAGCCGAGCACAGGCTATATCTGGCATCCCTGCCCTATAACAACAATAAATACAGACAGACTGCGTCCAGCCTCATTCCAACAACAACACACACACATGAAGAACTGAACAAGTGGAGCAACTGAACTTCAACCATATTTAAAGCAGTTTGCAGCACTAGACTGAATCGAATAGTTTGAAGAGATTTTTTCAACCATTTTTATTTGCATTTTACCAGCACTAACAAATAAACCAGGGACTGACGCAATAATACTGGTTTACAGTAGATTTACATCACTGGTCAAATATCACCAGTGTCATACTGTAAAATTATTTTATCATTTATCATAAATTTGTGTTAAACATTTCCATATATCTGCAAAATACTGGAGAACATAAGTGACACAGTTTACCCCACTCTCTCCTACCAACACACAATAGAATATGCATTTAAAATAGTATTCACGTTCTGACTAAAAACTATAATTAGCATATGTAGTTCCTAATTTTACAGACAAGAATCAGTTCTCATGTCCAGGATAACACAAAGACGGAGCCTTTGACATTGTATGTAAATGCTGAGACCACACACACACACAGACACACACACACACACACACACACTTGCACTCCCAGGTCATTTGGAGTATAAAAATACCAGAGAGATCAAAGAAACACACTCTGCCCTCACCCCACCCACTACACACACAGATTAAACATACACATTACACACACACACACTCCGTCATTCTACGGAAAGCCTGCAGGGACAAACTTGTGTTCTTTTTATTATTATTATTTTTTTACTAGCAAGAAAACTTCGGGTATGCCTGAGGCTGATACAGTAATAAGGATCTTTTTAAGTTTTGTCTCAAACTCCAATGATATTTTAAAGTATGATGACGATGAGGATCCAGTGGGCGTGGTGAAGCCGGAGGTGGAGCCGCGGATCAAGGCCCCGCCCACACTGCCGCTGCCGCAGATTCATTCGCAAGCACAGCTGTCAATCATGACATTACATCGTTTTTTTATAGCATCAAATAAACTAAAAACTAAAAATTAAAATGCTTTGGCTTCCGTTTTCAGGATGTGTGATTAAGATTTGTGTGGTTAAGGTTACAGGAAGAAAAAAAATCCTATTTATTTTACACATTAGATATGTTTTGTTGATGTGTAAAACATACTGACTAGCTTTAAAGGTTGCAGAAATGATTGTGGCTTTTATTTATTTATTTGTGCATAACAGAAAATATGCATATTTAAAAACACATCACAATAAACATTAAGGTCTTTTGAAGAGAATGTTTTCTTTTGTGTTGTAAATGAATCAGATAATGCTAAACTGTGTGTGTAATGTAAACCACTGGGAGTCCACAGATGGTTGTAATTACCTGCTCTGCATTAATAAAATCATTATAATATAAAGTTAATATAAAGATTTAATATAGCCTAAAATATTGAACTCGGATGTCCGACCTGTGAAATCGGAGCAACCCGGAGACGCGTCATTTGACGTCACGCCCAAGAAGTCCTGCTTCAAACGAGCAAAGCGTGTCAAACGTAAACAGATTAAGTTTATATAATGATACCTTCATTTCTGCTTTTCGTCAGCTGTTTTCAAAGCGAACGCCAGCATTTTATGTTATTTTTTTCTGTTTTTGCCATAACTGACACAAAATCCCGCTCGTTGTGTTATGACGCCATCATGTGGTCAACATGTGAACGTGACGTGTGAATGTGTGGAGACTTACGAGAAATAACGAGGAGAATAAGAAAGTGTCACTGTTAAAACCATTTGCGCTATATACAAACGTGTGTTTATGATTATTAGAATAAATTAAAATAATATGAAAACAAGTAAGCTACCAGTTTGCAATATCCCAGCAAACATAGATCATTCCCCTAATGTTCCCCTAACGTTCCCATTTGGTTATTTTTTTGGAACCAAATAAGAACGTTCTCTGCAGGTTATTTGTAGGTGTTATTTTTATAACCATATGTTATGCTGAAATGTGTCATTTTTCGTAAACAACGTATATTTTACAGATACAGTTTATTAAAACCTGTATTAGATGTCAGAACGTATTATAATTTTTAGATGAATCTTCAAATATATATATTTTTAATTTTATTGCTAAAAATATTGAGCCAATGTTATTACGCGTAAAACATACAGATCATAAATACGTGTGTTTGTAACGGCCTTTACTGCGCGCCCCTGATCTGCACGCGCTTCTCCAGCGCGAACTCGCGTAATTTAAAAATTAACGGTCATTTCGTTTCGCTGACTGACTAACATTAGTTTATCGACCTCTTTATTGAATTATTGCTTATAATTAATATATATACGAGAGGAAATCGTGTAAATTCAGAGAGAATTGACACGTCTAATTAAAGAGAACATTAAATTAACCGAGAAGTTTTTGTTTACTGACCAAAAGAGAGAAGCAAGTCCCGCTAATACAGAGGTAAGAAATTATTTTAATGTTATGCTATAGTCAGTCTGTCACAATTGTTATTCATTTTTTAATGTCTTTGTTATTTGGCGCTTAACGTAAAATCTGGTACAGTGATAGGCTACAAGTTACCAATCTTACATATTAATGTATAAAATCAATTTAATCCTCCATATGACGGTTTATGTGCTGGTATTATTTCTGTTGATTAAACAATAAAGACATGGTTTGTAGTAGTACTGCTTATTGACATCCATTATCCGTCTTCCATGCCGCTAATACCATATGGTACGCAGGGGAATATGTAAAATAAATATGATGAAGAGGTAGGAAGTTAGGGGAACGTTCTGGGAACCAAAAAACAAAACAAAAAAAAGACTGTTTTTGTACGGATGACACAGGAAGCCTCGACATTCAAGTTATAAATATGACGCAGCCTTTCGTTTGATATGATTGAAAAATACTATAGTATATTATAGTAAAATTACTCTAGTAAATACTATAGTGTTTTTGAGCCATACTATAGTAAAGATACTACAGTAAATTGTAGTATTTACTACACTTTGTTAATTTATACTACAGCATACTGTAGTATTAACTATAGTCAATTGTTAAACTATGGTAAATACTGAGGTATACTACAATTTGCTGTAGTATATTTACTATAGTATGGTTCAGAAACACTATAGTAATTTTACTATAATATACTATAGTATTTTTTCATGTGGGTAGGGTTGGAGATAAACTGTTTAGACAACAGCTTGCTTATTAAAGAGTTATTGCTTATAAATAGCTAACTTATTCTATTGCACTGCCAATTATTTAATTATTTGGATGAATGTCAAGAAGATTAGTGATTTCAGCTGTCTTTGGTTTCGCTAAAATTCTTTGATGCTTTCTGAATGTCCCATAACCTTCTGTTTTAAAACTTCTGAAACATTCTTGGAATGTTATCTTAAAATGCCTATTCCTGAAAAGGAAGGGAAATTCCATATTTTGAACAAAGATGTTAGATGCAAGCAAATATTATCACATGCTTGCCTGTTCAGAATCAATATTACACATTCCAGAGTTGGCACAGAAGAGCATCAATGTCAGCTTCAGGTCTGTAGCGTAATGTCTCTTGCTTAAATGTTTACAGAACTGTGGAGATATTTTCAATGGAAAGTGTGTTGTCTTGAATTCAGTTTTAGAGCAAGAAATCCAGCACTTCTTTGGGCTGGGAAGACATTTTTGAACATTTTGAACCACCATATATCACCATTTTTCCTCTGTCCCCAGGCCTGTGTAGCCCCCTTTCATGATAAATACAACACTTTTTTTTTACATTGTTGGGTATATCAGTAATGATTCTCTCTAATGTATATATTTTTTCAATTATTAAATTTATTTTAACAATTATAATGGAGTTTTTTAGCTTGTCCCTCAATTTATTGTCCACCCTGTTATTTTTTACTACTTTCCCTTAAAATGAAAGTTTTGAATTTAAATTACATCATATCATAAAGCAGTCATCACTTCTTTGAAGGGAAAACAACTTGGGCAAGTGAGTAAGATCTGTTTATTTTTTCCAATTTTATATTTCAAATTTGATGTGGTCAACCTTAGTATGTCCACCCTGTAAAGGGAAATATGAAAAAAGTTAGTAGAAAAATCCTATTTTTTTAAATTAGAGTTTTAAGGAGCATGCGATTCTTTATTCGATAGCTTGTTTTTGCTCAGATACGGTGCAGTGGCTGATTTTAGATCAGAACGTCCACCCTGTTATATCTGAAGAGCTAAAAGACTGGACACTGAGAGTGTACGTAGTGACTGTGTAAGTAATTCATGTTTAAAGTTTAAGAAGTAGTGTTTAAAGTTCATTGTTTCTTATCTAAATCCAGTTCAAAATAAAGTAAAAAATGTAACTGTACGTGAGAGACAGGAAATCATCCATCCGTTCTTTATACCACTGGTCCACCATTATCAGTTTGTCCACCCTGTTTTTATTTTGTCCACCGTTTTTATTTTGTCCACCCTGTTATTATTTTATCAGTCTGTCCACCCTGTTATTATTTTGTCCACCCTGTTATTATTTTGTCCACCGTTTTTATTTTGTCCATCCTGTTATTATTTTGTCCACCCTGTTATTATTTTGTCCACCCTGTTATTATTTTGTCCATCCTGTTATTATTTTGTCCACCCTGTTATTATTTTGTCCACCGTTTTTATTTTGTCCACCCTGTTATTATTTTGTCCATCCTGTTATTATTTTGTCCACCCTGTTATTATTTTGTCCACCCTGTTATTATTTTATCAGTTTGTCCACCCTGTTATTATTTTGTCCACCCTGTTATTATTTTGTCCACCGTTATTATTTTGTCCACCCTGTTATTATTTTGTCCATCCTGTTATTATTTTGTCCACCCTGTTATTATTTTGTCCACCGTTTTTATTTTGTCCACCCTGTTATTATTTTGTCCATCCTGTTATTATTTTGTCCATCCTGTTATTATTTTGTCCACCCTGTTATTATTTTGTCCATCCTGTTATTATTTTGTCCACCCTGTTATTATTTTGTCCACCCTGTTATTATTTTGTCCATCCTGTTATTATTTTGTCCATCCTGTTATTATTTTGTCCACCCTGTTATTATTTTGTCCACCGTTTTTATTTTGTCCACCCTGTTATTATTTTGTCCATCCTGTTATTATTTTGTCCATCCTGTTATTATTTTGTCCACCCTGTTATTATTTTGTCCATCCTGTTATTATTTTGTCCACCCTGTTATTATTTTGTCCATCCTGTTATTATTTTGTCCACCCTGTTATTATTTTGTCCACCGTTTTTATTTTGTCCACCCTGTTATTATTTTGTCCATCCTGTTATTATTTTGTCCATCCTGTTATTATTTTGTCCACCCTGTTATTATTTTGTCCACCCTGTTATTATTTTGTCCACCGTTTTTATTTTGTCCATCCTGTTATTATTTTGTCCACCCTGTTATTATTTTGTCCATCCTGTTATTATTTTGTCCACCCTGTTATTATTTTGTCCATCCTGTTATTATTTTGTCCACCCTGTTATTATTTTGTCCACCGTTTTTATTTTGTCCACCCTGTTATTATTTTGTCCATCCTGTTATTATTTTGTCCATCCTGTTATTATTTTGTCCATCCTGTTATTATTTTGTCCACCCTGTTATTATTTTGTCCACCCTGTTATTATTTTATCAGTCTGTCCACCCTGTTATTATTTTGTCCACCCTGTTATTATTTTGTCAGTTTGTCCACTCTGTTATTATTTTATCAGTTTGTCCACCTGTTGTTATTTTTGTCCACCATTTTTATTTTGTCCACCCTGTTGTTATTTTGTCCACCCTGTTATCAGTTTGTCCACCCTGTTAAGCAGTTTTTTTTTTACAATAATTTTATAAAATCAGCAAAAAAAAAAACAAAAACAAAAAAAAAAAACATACTAACAATTCAGTGACAATGAAAATGTATTAGAGTATCAATAATGTAGTACTTAAAAAAGTAAACAAAAAATGACTATTAGGCATTTGTGTCTGTCCCTGACAGGGTGGACATTTTTCATCTTTCATTTTATTTATTTTGTTTAATAAATGTTTACATTTATTTACCTGAGCTTGAGCAGAATATTTTTTCTAATGTTTTACAATCACCCTATCAAAAATTTCTTTTAAAAACTGAGTTTGATTTTCGACATTTTATGATGGCCAAAAGGCACTGAATACAGGAATGACCTTCCTACTCTTTGGTGCCTCAAGACAATCCATGTGTTATACTGATGCTTTATAACTGATTTAATAAGACATTTGTCATTCTCTGTAGAGCTTGAAGTTTATCCATAAATCTGAGAAACACCGATCAGTGGATTCATGTGCGTTTGGGGATTTTAGGGCAGGGTTTGTTGACTGAAAGGTGTGACCAGAACAGCAAACAGCTCTGTTCCTCCTCACAAAGCTACTTACAGTCTATGCATGAAGAACAGATTCTTTCTTTCTTTTTATATATATCAACTTGCATGTCATTTAGATAATGTCATTGATTAATCAAAAGCATTAAAGTGATTCAACAGATATTTTATTTATATCATCCTAAAAAAGCAAACTTTTCACAAGTAAAATAAAAATATAAATACACACCGAACTCAAGTTAAACAATGCCATGACCTTTCAACTTGCATGTCAGCAACATTTGCATTACATATAATAAATAAACACTGTTTATCACACATGCAGAATTTCATTCGTTCAGCATTGCAGTCTCTGGATGGAAGCATCGTTCAAAGTTTGTTGTGCTCCTGGATTGAGGTACTGATCAAACTCACTGCGGTCCAGCTGGTCCAGCATGTCCGATCTCACCTGCTCCAGGTAGAACTCCAGAGAAGGTCCGCCCAAACACAGCACACATGCACACACCTCCGTCCCCCAGCGCTCGTGGAGCTCCAGCCCGCTCGGCTGCGAGTAAGAAGAGTTCCGTGATGTTGCTCCTCCATGGAACGCCATGCTTCCATGTGATGACGAAGAGTGGCTTTCCAATGAAAACCCAGCGTGTGGAAGCGTAGAGGAGCTGTATGGAAGATGTGGAGCATAGCTGAGGTGGAAAGTGGCGTTCGGAGAGTTGACGTTCTCGCCTGAAGGCATCTTGCTGCCGCGCTTGTTGCACTTCCGCCGACGGGGCCGGTATTTGTAGTTGGGATAGTCGATGGTGTGCTGGATTCGGAGTCTTTCTGCTTCTTGCATGTAAGGACGCTTCTCTGCCAGAGACATGGCCTTCCACGTCTTACCTGTAAACACACACGTTTTAGATTAAAAGGTCACAATGCTTATTTTATTTTAGGGATGCACCGATATTAACATTTTGGCCGGTAACCGATAATCCTCTACACTGTAAAAAATTATATGATCAATAAGTTATGCTTTTACTTTGTTTTAACTCATCAAAATAAGCTAAGCAATTTTCAACTTTTTTTATAAGTTATACAAGACACAACTCATTTTTTAAAGTCAGTTTAACGTAATTTAAGTTGAAATGACTTAAACATCCAAGTTGATTGTTGTATAAGTTACCAAGTTACTGTGTGCAACTGTATTTTCTTTTCTTTTTTTAAGTGATTCCAATCATATTTCAAGCAATTCAAACCCATCATGGCGATCAGTGCGCATCTAGGAAATAATACATTATTTATTGGCTTTAACATATCGGACGAATTTTATTATCCATAACATTATAACTGATCATATATCGGCCGATACTGATATAGGCCTACAGTGTCAAATGCGTATCCAGGTCTAGCACTCACCGAGTATTTTGCTGAGGTCGGTGTTCTCCAGGTCAGGGTTGAGCTGCGCGAGGCGTCTGCGCTCCTCTTTGGTCCAGATGATGAACGCGTTTAGAGGGCGTCTCACTCGCGCTTTCGCCTCCGGGCTTGAGCAGCTGGACTCGGACCCTACCGACACCGGGCTCGGCGGACCCGACACGGGGCAGTGCGCCGCCCGGAGCCGCGGCTCATTCCGTGGCGCGAAGCGGCACTGTTGGCTCTCGAGCATCATTCTGGCGGGGTCGATTTCAAGTTCGGGGAGCATCCGGTCGAGATACATGCTGAAGTTCAACCTGGTCCAGCTCAGAGATCCAGCGGGGCTTTAAAAGGAGCGCGGACCAATGAGCGCGCGGAGGAGTGGATTAAAGGTGTGAAGGAGCGCGAGAAGTTTCACCTCAGTGATAGCGCCGCTGTCCCCGTGACAACGAGATGTGTAGCTATGCACGAATATAATAAACATTGAATACTGATTATAGAAATAGTAATAGCCAACAGAAACTATAATTTAGGCCAAATTAACATTCAACTGGATAAACTGAAATTCAGTAAATCAGTTTGTTTCTTTAATCCCACTTGGTTCCAAATTGGGATTGGAATTACAATTTTTCTCTAAACGTTTCATAAAGTGTCATCGCATATATTATGACTCTGAACTACAGATGTGATATGAGTGAATACACACACGTACACACAATACAATACAATTTTATTTATATAGCACATTTAAAAACAACTGGTGTTGACCAAAGTGCTTTACAAAAGCCAAGGAAACAAACCGTAGAATAGAAACACATAAAACATTAAAGCAAACCAAAGATAATAAAATGGAAAACTTATAAAATAAACTGAAAAAGCCTATATGAAAATCAAGGAAGATTGAGAAAAGATAAGTTTTCAAAGTTTGTGCGGATCTGATATAGGCCGGTTGGCTAGTCCATAACTCGATAACACGATCACTCACCCGTTTATAAGTCTAGTTCTAGGAACAAATAGTGGATCAGAATACACACATTCACTTACTCTCTCTCTCACACACACACACATAGGAAAATTGACATCTTCACTCTTCATATACATTTGTTTTATTTGCGAAAACGCAATGAAACATGCCAAATTTTGCGGACATATTTTTGGCCAAAAATTATGAACGCATGCAAAAACAAGAGCGAACAAACGAAATATTAATAACTGATTATGTTGTAATCAGAGTATGCTTTTTCCTGTACTCCAAAAAATATTTTACGCCTTTTTTTAGATTTAGACGCAATTTAATTAATAGTAGCCTAAAATTCCATCAAATTAAACTGAATTATGCTTACGTATTTATTGAATAATTGAACAATCCTTAATAAATGATTAAATTAAAATACGTAAGGATTATTCAGTTCAATCTGATGTAATTTTAGGCTACTGTTAATTCAATTGCGTAAATCTTAAAAAAAAAAAAGAAAAAAAAAGGCTTACCTTTTTTTTTAATGTTTCAGCTTTTTGTTTTTCTTTGCATTTGTTTTTTTTTTTCATAGTAAAATAATAATTTTTGCCAAATCATTTTGTTTAGTGCTTTGTTTTTCTCTTACATTTAAAAAATAAATAAATAAATACAACAATTTTCCTCATATTTTGATAGTTTAATCTTTAGGGTCATTGAAAACAAATATCCCCTCTGGAGATCACTTTTGGCCCTTTTCCAAAGGGCTTATAATGGTTTTTATACTGTACAAACTGTATATTTTCTCCCCTTACACTAAACCTACCCCTGAAGTTACCCATCACACACACACTAACCCTAAACCTACCTATCACACAAAACATTCTGCATTATTACATTTTCAAAAAACTCATTCTGTATGGTTTATAGGCTGTTTTCCTCATGGGGGACCAAAAAAATGGACCCCCCCTCAAGGACCAAGATTTTGGATATTGTGATCATTTTGTCCCCATAACGTATAGGGTTTACCTGAACCACACGCGGGCGCGCGCGCGCGCGCACACACACACACACGCACACTGTAACTGGCTACAGGTCGCCTCCAGACAGCAGAGCTCCTGGCCACACGTCTGTCTGATGCACCTGTTGTCCTCGACTCTTGACTCTTGTGTTTTGTGTGGCCCTCGGGCGCTCGGCTATGGCAGCCATAATAGAATCATGAAAAGCTTTGACACCTTGATTAAACACAGACTCGTCTGATCAGAAATAGCCGCGCAGTTAATTCAATGAAGGCAATGATCAAGGTTTAGATTTTATCTCACGGTCTGGAGCAGCGAAACCTGCCTTTGACAAAGCGAAGAGAGGCCGTTCGTTAATCGATACGATCTGAGAATAATGCATGTTAGACAGTCTAATGATACTGAGGATAATCGAATTGAAGTCGAGCGTCTTGTTCCATTATTTGACCCACATGATTGAGTTTTTGTGAATTGGGGACTAATTCGATCTGCTGATGATTATGATGAAGAGCTGTTTATCTGAAATTAACGGAGGTAATAACATTACACTCGACGAGAATGAGATGAACGAACGCAAGGTTTGATTCGATTTGATCTGTTTACTCAATCAAAAGACGATCTTAATCATTGACCATCAATTCAAATACATGCATATAATATATAAATATGCACACATTTAGTTTCAGCGCGCAATTAAACTACGAAACGAAAAAAAAATAGATGCAAAAAATATAGAATATATATATTTATAGAATAGCATTTACATTTGAATCCTGCGAAATAGGCTACCAATAAACATGCGCCTTTTGTATCTTAATGCCTACACTAATAAATGATTCCTTCTTTTCTGAACACTTCTGTTGTTAGATTTACGGCTGGAATCCACATCCGAGCCTCAGATCGCTCGCGTCGCTAGTTAAGAGCGATAATGGGTTTACTTAATTAGCGCGAGCGACTCAGCGTGAATACAATAATGTTAGTTTCGGGTGTTTAACGGGTGTTAAAATAATAACGAAGCATGTGCGAGTTATGGATTAAAGTTTGCTTAAAGCGCTGGACCCCTGCATCCAACAGCGACTGTCTGGCAAAACTTTTATTCTTGTTTTTGTGGTGGTTATTGGATATGCAGGTGTATGATCGGTATGATCCAAGTATCAGGTCATATCTATAAGAATATGTCATAATCTTGAGCTTGTCTTATTCGTCTTTACTGTGTGAATGTCCTGAACACAATGTTGTGTAAAAACGCCAAGCTTTTAATAGCGTTGACCACAAATTATTGGTCAAATGCACTAAAAGCCATTTGCCTGTGCTTAAAGCATACATTTTGGCACAAGTGTGTATTTTAATTGGAATTTTACTATTTCACTCTTATTTCTTTTAATACATATATTTTACTCTAGTAACACAAAATAGTTCCCCATTGGAACCCATTAAAACTGCAATTTTTAATCCCAGGGCCATTAACTATAAAATGATGCAGTCTTTGTTAACAGGCTTTCATTCTGTTGGCAAGGCTTCAAAATTAAAATTTTGACTATTTTTTTTTCCAGATGGTGCCATTTTCTCAGGTTTGGCCTGTAAAGCAAATACTCGCTTTATGTTGGCTTTATTCCTGTTTTCTGCTTATGTGTATTATATAGGATACATTATGCAGCTATAATTGTGTATGTGTGTGTGTGTGTGTTGGTATGGATGTCAGAGTGTGGTTTGTTTGTGTGTAATGTGTGTGTGTGTGTAATATTTGAGAGAGAAAAATCACAAATCCAGCCGCTGTGTGTCCCAGTGGAGCTTCGCTGGGATCGAATGGGGAGAATTTGGCACTGCGCCCAAACAAACTCTCACTGAAAGCTCGTTTCTTTGAGATATCAACCTCAAATTTGGCACACAACTTGTTTAGATTTATGGCTTTGTTTTTCTAGCAGCAGAGTTCAACATGTTTCATAAAACTGGCCAAGCCCAAAATGGAAAAACACTATGTTTTTAATAGTGTTGACCACAAATTATTGGTCAAATGCACTATTTAAAAAGCCATTACTGTCTCAGAAAAACATCAAAGACAGAATGAAGTTTTTGGCAGAATATGGGAAGTTATTTTATGCCCAAACTACAGAGACAAGCAAGTGTCTTGAGAATAAGTCCATCAGGCTCATGTGTTTGGCCTGTCAGAGTCCAGATTTGAACCCTGCGGTGAATATTGATTGGTGAATGAAAAACAAATCCCATTGTTTTTGCATGTCATTTCATGTCATTTTATTTTTTTAAACAAATGAGTCCCGGTGTCCACATACGAGGACATAGCATAACATATGAATAAAATATCATTTTTCAAACATTTCCATTTGTTTCTTATGCTGTAAACAATGTAATGACATGAAAAAACTCAATTCAGAAGACTTTGTTTTCCTGGGTCTAGGAGGTTAAACTGGGAGACGTTTCCCAGCGGCTCATTAACATTGAGTGGGACGACACCGACTCTTCATCCTGTCAACAGCCGTCTGCAAGTTGGAGGAGGTGATTCTGTGCTAGATTACTTTATCTACAGCATTTATGTGCTTCTTGCTTATTTCCTGACCAGTGATTTGTGATTAAAATGGCTAAGACCATTAAAAGAGCACTAAATATTTTGCCTTTTTTGCCCAGGAGTGTATAGGAGAGTGTTTAGGGCCAGAATCCACAGTTAGCACTCATTAGGTGCGAGTTCAGGTTGATTGGGACACTTTTCCCAGTCATCTCAATGGCATCTCAGTGTCCTGATCAATCTGAATGAAACTTCTGGACATGTTGAGATCTGGATTTGCTGGATCAAACTATAGACAGAAGTTCTGATGCTGAGCATTAATGCCTATTTGGATCCAGATACAACCCACACAGCAACAGTGTCAGCCCAGATCCGGTTTCCGTTGAATCCACATTGGCTCGGATCTGTTGCTGTCTGGGAAATTATGTGGACGAGAGACACAGGAAACGTTCTCCAAGGTTATGAACAAACGTTCTTCCAGTAACATCATTCAATCTGGTCCTTAATAATGTTCTCAAAAGCACAAAAGCATTATTTATACATTGTTCGTGAAACGTTTTAATTGCACATTCATATCCACCCTATTCCTGACGAGCCGACTGCGTTTGGGAGGCACTTCCGGTTTGAGGAACTTCCATTCAGAACCACTGAAAGAGTCATTTCAAATCATACGGTTTCCCCACAGATAAAGCCTATCCGTCAGTTTTCCTTCATGTTTTATTTTCAGACATCATGAGAATAACGTGACGCTTGCTATTGTAACGTGACGTTATAACAGAATATCTCTGGCAAGAGTCGCTGCTTTCTTTTCCTCGTGATTATTTTCTTTTCCCCTTTGTATTCCTCTGTAACAGTATGAACAAGGACAACATATACGGCACATTTGTGGCCTGTTCTCCTGATTTAATTTATGATATATATCCCATTATTAATTCACTGGAATGCACGAAGAATCTCTGGTTTTTCTCCCCAAATCCTCAAGGTTTGTTTTCACGGGTAAATACAATGTATTAAAATGATGGGAAACACTTTGAGATAGTATCACGCAATGCTAAAGTCAATGAACATTTTTGATTCGTATGTTACATAATACAGATATACATTACCACAGTGATATTTGCTGTGGAAAGAAATCCGCTTTTGGGTTATTTATGGTCTGTTGGAAGTGCCTTGTTGATGCTTTTACACTTTTAAATGTCCGTTTAATGTTCGATGGTTGAAGGGTGAGTAGAATAATGTCGTCTCCTTGTACCCAGAATAAAAGAAAACATATTATTGTGTTCATAGAGCGAGGCTTTCACTGATTGTTTGCGGCTTAGCGGAAGTTACACCCAAAATTCACGCAAAGCATCATGGGGCGTAGGAATGAGCTGGATAACGTTTTTTTAAATGTTGCTACTTGTTTCGGAACGTTCAGAGAACATTCAAAAGTAACGTTCCAATAATGTTTGCAGAATTCCAAAATGGAATGTTCCTTTAAAGTTCGCATAACCAAGCAAAAATGTGTTTAAAACATTTTTTAAAAACTGGAAGTTTCCCAGACAGCATCATAGTGTCGGCCCAGATCCGGTACGCGGAGAATCCACTATGATGGGCCGACACTATGATGCTGTCTGGGAAATCTCTGGACAAGAGAAACAGGGAACGTTCTGGCAAGGTTCTCTCAAAGTTATGAACGAACGTTCTTCTAGGAACATCGTTCAATCTGGTCTTTAATAATGTTCTCAAAACACAAGCACTAAAGCGTTGTTTATACATTGTTTGTGAAACATTTTACTTGCACAATCATATAACATTTTTTAAATGTTGCTACATGTTTCAGAACGTTGAGAATTCTAAAATGGAACGTTCCCTTAACATTCGCATAACCAAGCAAAAACATGTTCAGAAATAATGTTTTCATATGAACATTAGCAAAGCTGGGAGGATAGGATGAATATGTCACAAATAATAAGAACTGAATGTCATGATATGAGATCTGACAGCGACGTGAGAGCCAGTAGTGATTAATCTGTGAATACAGCCGCGTCCATACAGTGCCGTCTGATGGAGTGAATAAGCATTGTGTGTGTGGTATTGTATGGGCCCAGCAGGTCGTGAGGTCAGATAACGGACAGATAACAGACATACAGTACCTCTCGTATTAAAGTCTGTCAGAGCGAACACACACACACATGTGAAGGCATTGCCCACGCCTCCTCCTCAAACACACACACACACACACACAGTGGATTACAGGACCCCTGCAGCCCTCACGCGTACAGAGCCTCATTAGTGGAACACAACGGCCCCCGCCTCTTAAAGGCACACACCGTCCATGTGTTCTCCAGTGAGATGGTTATGAATCTTATGGATCTGAACTGTTTTCTGACGTTCCTTACAGCTTTAGCTCATCTCTTTACAGATGTTATAACTCACAAGCATTCAGTGTTAAGTGTGTTTGACGAGGCTGTGATAAGACCGTTATCAGGCGCTCTATTGTTCACTTCTCAACTACTGTATGTCACAGCAGGTCCTGCACTGTATTCTGCTCCTGACACCCTCATATCACACACACATTTGCTTCAAGGTTACACTTTGTGCTTTGGATAAACATAAAATACTACTGGCTAAAACAAAGCTTTATAAGATTTCATCACAAAAAATCAGCATTGCCTAAAATGAAGCCAGATAAGTTCACACAGATCTTTAACTCAATGCAATGCAACTCTAACTATTTTCTTGTCAACAATCATTTTTTGTTCCAGCTATAAGCCTAACTGTATCATCTAATATTAGAAGATCTTCAGATCAGCTTGGCTTCCAAAGCACTTACATTTTTACATGTTTTTTTAAATAATTTAGCAATAAAAAGTTTTTCGTGAAACTTGCAAAGGTTTTTATTTTGGTTATTGAAACCTCCTTATCCACATATAATATTAGGCTTTATTTTAGTTGTCATATTTAGCACTTTATTTATTTCACTCTAAAAAATGCTGGGTTAAAGCTGGGTTGAAAATGGACAAACCAGAATGTTTGGGCAGTTTTATTTAACCCAACTATTAAAATGACTATATGGCTGGCTTAAAATGAGCCCAAAATAGGTTGGAAATTAAAAATCAGACACTAGAGGCAACAATAATAATCAAAAGGTGAACATTTATTAATAAGCAATTTAATAAAAGTTTATTGTTTAATTATAATTTATTAAACTTATTAATAATGTTAATGTATTAAACATATTAATAAATGTTAATTTCCAACATATTTTGGGTTCATTTTAAGCAATACAGTCATTTTTAAACAATAGTTGAGTTAAATAAAATTACCCAGCAGGTTGGGAAAACATTTAACCCATTCACTGAGTTAAAACAACCCAATTGCTGAGTTAAAACAACCCAATCGCTGAGTAAAAACAACCCAATCGCTGAGTAAAAACAACCCAATCGCTGAGTAAAAACACCCCAATCGCTGAGTTAAAACAACCCAATCGCTGAGTAAAAACAACCCAATCGCTGAGTAAAAACACCCCAATCGCTGAGTAAAAACAACCCAATCGCTGAGTAAAAACAACCCAATCACTGAGTAAAAACACCCCAATCGCTGAGTAAAACACCCCAATCACTGAGTTAAAACAACCCAATCGCTGAGTAAAAACAACCCAATCGCTGAGTTAAAACAACCCAATCGCTGAGTAAAAACAACCCAATCGCTGAGTTAAAACAACCCAATCGCTGAGTTAAAACAACCCAATCGCTGAGTAAAAACAACCCAATCGCTGAGTTAAAACAACCCAATCGCTGAGTAAAAACAACCCAATCGCTGAGTAAAAACAACCCAATCGCTGAGTAAAAACACCCCAATCGCTGAGTTAAAACAACCCAATCGCTGAGTAAAAACAACCCAATCGCTGAGTAAAAACAACCCAATCGCTGAGTTAAAACAACCCAATCGCTGAGTTAAAACAACCCAATCGCTGAGTAAAAACAACCCAATCGCTGAGTAAAAACACCCCAATCGCTGAGTTAAAACAACCCAATCGCTGAGTAAAAACAACCCAATCGCTGAGTTAAAACAACCCAATCGCTGAGTAAAAACAACCCAATCGCTGAGTAAAAACAACCCAATCGCTGAGTAAAAACACCCCAATCGCTGAGTTAAAACAACCCAATCGCTGAGTAAAAACAACCCAATCGCTGAGTAAAAACAACCCAATCGCTGAGTTAAAACAACCCAATCGCTGAGTAAAAACACCCCAATCGCTGAGTTAAAACAACCCAATCGCTGAGTTAAACAACCCAATCGCTGAGTAAAAACAACCCAATCGCTGAGTAAAAACACCCCAATCGCTGAGTTAAAACAACCCAATCGCTGAGTAAAAACAACCCAATCGCTGAGTTAAAACAACCCAATCGCTGAGTTAAACAACCCAATCGCTGAGTAAAAACACCCCAATCGCTGAGTTAAAACAACCCAATCGCTGAGTTAAAACAACCCAATCGCTGAGTTAAAACAACCCAATCGCTGAGTTAAAACAACCCAATCGCTGAGTTAAAACAACCCAATCGCTGAGTTAAAACAACCCAATCGCTGAGTTAAACAACCCAATCGCTGAGTAAAAACACCCCAATCGCTGAGTTAAAACAACCCAATCGCTGAGTTAAACAACCCAATCGCTGAGTTAAAACAACCCAATCGCTGAGTAAAAACAACCCAATCGCTGAGTTAAAACAACCCAATCGCTGAGTAAAAACAACCCAATCGCTGAGTTAAAACAACCCAATCGCTGAGTTAAACAACCCAATTGCTGAGTTAAAACAACCCAACCGCTGGGTTAAAACAACCCAACCTCTGATGGGTTTGTCCATTTTCAACCCAGCTTTGGTTGTTTTTAACCCAGCATTTTTTAGAGTGCACCTATGTACTCATAGTAATGACACTAACTGGGTAATAACTAATAACCTAACTTTACCCATTACCTTACACTACTCAGTACACTCTAAAGAATGCTGGGTGGTTTCAACCCAAATTTGGGTCAAATATGGACAAACCCAGCGGTTGGGTTACATTTTTTAATTTAATTTTTAACCCAACAGTTGGGTCTGTCCATATTTGACCCAAAAAAACAACCCAGCATTTTTAGAGGTTCAGTTGGCTTTATGGTTATTTGAGGATTAAAGTTCTTGAAATTACAGGTTATTAAGATCATATCTTTAAAGCGCCAGCAAACCATCAAGTTCATTGTTAAGGAAAGAAAGACAGCATCACTATCTGTGACCCTGGAGCTCAACACCAGTCATGATCTCACGGGTATATCTGTGGCAATAGCCAACAATACATTGTATGGGTCAAAATTATCCATTTTTCTTTTATGCCAAAAATCATTAGGATATTAAGATCATGTTCCATGAAGATATTTTGTAAATTTCCTACCATAAATGTATCAGAAATGTATTATTAGTAGTGATATGCATTGGTTCATTTGCACAACTTTAAAGGAGATTTTCTCAATATTTAGATTTTTTTGCACCCTCAGATTCCAGATTTTCAAATAGTTCGGCCAAATATTGTCCTAACAAACCATACATCAATGAAAGATTATTTATTAGAGGATGTATAAATATCAATTTGAAAAAACTGACCCTTATGACTGGTTTTGTGGTCCAGGGTCACATTTGTATTTACCCAGCGGTTTGACCACCGGCAATGACATAAAATATCAAGTCTTGTTGTCTGTGAAACTGATTAAATTAAGCTAGTTTATGCTTATCTGCCAATGTGAAAAATCATATGTAATTCAAAAGGAAGTTTTCATAACTCATTGACAGCTTAATTGTTTGTTTCTTTCATTTTTAACGCCAATCCAGCTTCTGTGGGTTTATCATGGCGAGAACATTTTATATTAGGTTTTTACAATCTAAAATCTCTAAAACTTTATTTGGTTTAATTTTATTTAAAAACATTTCCCCAGTATTAGAGGAGAGCGGGCACAACCTAACGCGGGTTAGTTGTAACACACATGCTTTAACACTTTACACACACGCCAGCATGACCAAACTTAGTGTATTTCCTCGTTGCCATAGCAACACTATATAGAGAAAAAATGTGAATTAAAATTTAAAAATCTTCGGACGATATCACTGAGCATTTATTTAACCATAGCAACAGTACATTTCTTACTGAAGTTTATTTTTCATCTCTGTTTTTTGTGTTTATTTAAAATGAGACAAATCTGATATTATTGTAATCTTATATCTGTTATTTAACAGTTGAGATTGTTCTTTAAAGCTGATCTAACACGAGCCGGGGTTAATCCCAGTGGAGCAGGCGGGGCATGTTGTCACACTGAGCCCTTATTAGAACTATGATATTATATTCTATACTTTTATGAATTCTATTGAGAAACCATGAGATAAAGACTGAGAGTCAATGTTCAGAAGTTATTAATTATCATTATGTTTTGAACTATGATGTATAGCTGTGTTAGCGATGTTTATTGTCAAACTCAAAAATTAGTATATCTTTAATGATTAAAAAATGCCATTATTTGATATGAAAACGTTAATAATTGTATTTTATTGACAAAATATTTTAGTTTGTCTTGTATATTTTTTCTATTATATCAGATAACATGTTAAGCGGTCATATGCTCATGTTATAATGTACCCCACCTATGGGGCATGTTGTCACATTTCACTTCCATTCTTTCGGGGGAAATCAAGAAAAAAGTATACACTGTATTAATGAAACAAAAGCACATGATTGTACTAGACAAGTGTGAAATTAATGTGGGGAAAAATAAATACTCTGAACCCTGAGTGGATTTACACAAACTGAGAGTCAGAAAGCGTTAGGTTGTGCCCGCTCTCCCCTCAATCAATAAAAGTGTTCCTCACACACAGTCTGATCAAACAGGGTGTAGCTGGTGGATCTTCACCGAATATTAAAAACTTGCATGTCATATTCGGCAATGGGTGTAATAAACAATTTCATGGAGTTTGTTCATGTTGGATAGATCGCACTCTGTTTGTCATTTGTTATTAAAATAGGAATTAATTACAGGTTTTAGATCGATAGGAGATATTGTGCCGCTGCCTCCTGTGATTCCACAGAGCCCAGGTACCCAACAAAAGTAGATATTCAATTTATTTTTACATAAGCCACATTTTTATTTTCATATTTTAAATGGACCCAAACATAAAGGAAGCAGCTGGTGTGACCGAAGCGACTCCGCCTACTGTGACGTCACGCACACCAAATATTGAAATCTCTTTATTGCCTTTGAGCGCGTGCACGAGTCATGCGCGTGGAAGCTGGTTCCCGCCACGGAATAAAATAAACAAATAAAGAGAATTAAGAATTTTTAAGAATTTCTCATAATTCTGACTTTTTTTCTTGCAATTCCAAGTTTATATCTCAAAATCTTTATTTTCTCCTCCTCAGAATTATGAATTTACATGTCGCAGCTCATGATGTATTAATTTCAAGATACTCTGATATTGATGATTTATGCTCTTTTTGTAAAAGTGAGAAAAGACTTGTTGACGCATTTGTTTTTTGAATGTAAAATTATCTTTCATTTAGTAAAGATTAAATACTATTTGATATTAAAGGATATTATTGTATATTATGAACACAATGTTAATAAAGGTCTTGAATACATTGTTCATTTATTTATACTGCTGGCAAAATTTTATATACATAAACAAAAGTATGTGAATTCATCCCCAAACTTTAAGGTGTTTAGTGGAATTTGACTGTTTTATATCTTCTCTGAAACTGTTAAGAAAACAAAAAGTCATTAAAATTTTATGATAAAAATTTTCGGATCCCCTGTTGTCAATTAATGCCACACATTGTTTTGTACTGTATGTTATGCTATGTTTGTTGTTCTATTCTCAATACAAAAATAAAAAAAGCAACTCACAATGTAATAAAAATGCATAATTTAATAGTAACTGCGCATAATGTAATAAGTATTACATTATTAATGTAAAATAAATGTTTTCATAATGTAATAATTTTCTCAATTTTCATTTCCTTCTATAAAATTCTGAGGATAGGAGCTACAACATTTACAACACCGCAGTGTGTCAGCTCTAGAACATGATGGGAAAAAGTTATTTTAAGCCATTCAGCAGACACAATTTTTTATCATAATGACTATATGCGTATATCTTGTCAATATTGTACATATGGATAACAACTCATTCTGAGCAAACATGCTTAGTTTCGTGAGTTTATGATGCTCGAGAGGATAACAGCAACATCTAAACTATCGGCCGTTTCAAGTGAAAGATGAAGGCTGTGATGTTCATGTTGTCCTCTAGAGGGAGCCACAGGATGATGGTTGACGGTCACAAACATGAAATACCCCTCATTTGTAAAGCTTAAAAAGGGGAAATAAATCACAGGAGGCGAGGCACGCAGGTCAAGGCCAATTGGAAAAGTGCATCAATTGGGAAAAAAATTAAGTGTGTTTTTTATCATATTTTGATATTATTTTATATAGAAATAAATGGTGCATATAGAGAGGTGTATGAATGCATATAAAGCAAATGGTGCATATAGAGGTTAATATTCTTTAGCACCACGAAATCAATATTAAGGAAAAAAATGTTCGGCCACTTTTGACTGAAGAGCACCGAATAATATCACATAAATAATACGGTTTCATATGAGGCATGCATGTATTATGGGATGTTTCTGTTGCCTCACTCAAAAACTCATTGGATAAACTCAATTTAACTGAGGGCAGGTTTTCCATCCAATAAATATGTGTAGTCCCAACTCATAAAAAACTAATTCATGCAATGAAATGTAATTGAGTTGGTCCAACTCAATTTTCTCAAATACAGTTTAAATGATATTTATATACTTCTAACATGACTTTTTTTAACTTAAATTAAAACATTTAATTGGAAAATCAATTATAAGCAGTTTCATTCATCATCATACACAATGTATATAATGAAAAGAAAAGACTGGTGTCACTCCAGACATTAGCATAGATCACTGCGTGCCCACAGCACAGGCCGCTCTTCAGCATAACGGTAACCACACAATTCAAAAACATTACAGAAACTCCTCCAAATGTCCAACATAACTGAGCATTAAACATTAACTAACAACATCTTTCCCTTTACAGAAAAACACATAAAATCCCTAAATTTACTCTCCTAATGGAGTCCCTTGCAAAGCATGCTGGGAACTACAGATCCACTGCCAAGTTAGTTATGTCAACACAAATATTTCATTTAGTTTTAACACAAATTAATTAAGTAAACTTCAGTTTTAAATATATTAGGTTGATTGAACACAATTAAAATAAGTTGCGACAAAATTAGATATGTTTAAGTAAAGTGAACATAATTTAAATGTGTCATATCTATGAAGGGCCTGAATCATTTTTTTACAGAGAGTGTTGGAATAAGCTGTTAGTTCATATAGTTCTCAGGAAATGTCTAAAGCCTGACCACTAACTGCCCCTGGACTTACACACTGAGATCACAGCATACTGAGTCCTGCATCTGACATTTGGAGTTGTTCTGTATTATCCAGTCTTGTGTCAGGCATTTCTTTATGCTGGCCCTAAAAAGTATTTGGCCGCTTCTCATGTTTCAGTTTCCAGTGATTCACTCTGTAGTCTCTGATCAAGCGTTCATTCACTAGACTAGAGCATTGCTGTAAATCATCTGTGATTTTGTGCGAACTACAGTTAGTTCCTAGAAATTAGGCAGGATCGTCCAAACGCCGATCACAGGATTAGGATCTTTATAGAGTCCACCTGACAAACGTCCAGTTATCTCAATGTTTCCCCTGATAAGAGTGAAAAGTAATGTGTTACTTTGCTCGTTATTTGGAAAAAAGTAATCTGATTACATAAATCACGTTACTTGTAATATACCTGCTTATACACTGATCAGGCATAACATTATGACAGGTGGTCATAATGTTAATTTGTGATGGTTAGACGACTGGGTCAGAGCATCTCCAAAACTGCAGCTCTTGTGGGGTGTTCCCGGTCTGCAGTGGTCAGTATCTATCAAAAGTGCTCCAAGGAAGGAACAGTGGTGAACCGGAGACAGGGTCATGGGCGGCCAAGGCTCATTGATGCACGTGGGGAGCGAAGGCTGGCCCGTGTGGTCCGATCAAACAGACGAGCTACTGGAGCTCAAATTGCTCAAGAAGTTAATGCTGGTTCTGATAGAAAGGTGTCAGAATACACAGTGCATCGCAGTTTGTTGCGTATGGGGCGGCATAGCCGCAGACCAGTCAGGGTGCCCATGCTGACCCCTGTCCACCGCCGAAAGCACCAACAGTGGCACGTGAGCATCAGAACTGGACCACGGAGCAATGGAAGAAGGTGGCCTGGTCTGATGAATCACTTTTTCTTTTACATCACGTGGATGGCCGGGTGCGTGTGCGTGGCTTACCTGGGGAACACATGGCACCAGGATGCACTATGGGAAGAAGGCAAGCCGGCGGAGGCAGTGTGATGCTTTGGGCAATGTTCTGCTGGGAAACCTTGGGTCCTGCCATCCATGTGGATGTTACTTTGACACGTACCACCTACCTAAGCATTGTTGCAGACCATGTACACCCTTTCATGGAAACGGTATTCCCTGGTGGCTGTGGCTCTTTCAGCAGGATAATGCTCCTGCCACAAAGCACAAATGGGTCAGGAATGGTTTGAGGAGCACAACAACGAGTTTGAGGTGTTGACTTGGCCTCCAAATTCCCCAGATCTCAATCCAATCGAGCATCTGTGGGATGTGCTGAACAAACAAGTCCGATCCATGGAGGCCCCGCCTCGCAACTTACAGGACTTAAAGGATCTGCTGCTAACATCTTGGTGCCAGATACCACAGCACACCTTCAGGGGTCTAGTGGAGTCCATGCCTCGACGGGTCAGGGGGAGCAACACAATATTAGGAAGGTGGTCATAATGTTATGTCTGATCTGTGTACATTGAAAGAGAAGTTTACAGAAATCATTCTTCTTAATATTATTCTTTTTTTGCCATTAGAATTCATTTCCGTTTGCATCATTGCTTCACCCCCCAAATAAATGCACTTCCTCAACGGCTCCTTTTTTAAGAAGAAAGAGTGTTTCCTGCCTCAAAACTGGAGCCTTTTCCGAGAAACGACGATTGTTTTAATGAGGAATTGAATGGTATAACCGTCCTGAAGAACAAAAATGTTTTGTGGTTCCGCCTGTGGCAGACTTTCATGAACGAGGCATCATAAACTTATAATGAGAACACTATTGTTGTGCATTCTTTGTGTTTAACTGCTGTGTTTCTGCTGCAGTTAGCCAGTAAGACTATGTTACAAAGAGTGTTTAGTTTGTAATAGGAAATGTCTAAACCCTGACCACTAACTGCCTCTGAACTTACTCAATGAGAGCATACTGAGTCATTTTGAGAGTTATTCTGTATTATCCACTCATGCATTTCTTTATGCTTTGGCCCTAAAAGGTATTTAAAAATGTATCAGTGTCATTGTGGCAGATTAGAAACTATCATGACAAATGATGCTAGAGTCAGTCTCACAAGTGTCTAAATACTTTTTATTTTCATTACCTCTATTGTTTTATCATTACAAACCAAATCACTGCACATCTGCTTTGAAACAATCTGTATTGTATAACGATAGAAATAAAGGGGACTTTGCTTGACTTAAATCCTTTATAACTAGTATGCATCACTGAGAAACTTTCCCTTGGATAATGATCGCGCGTGTTTGTGTTGCGTCAAGCGCGCTGCGGGGGCGCGCCTAAAGGCGAGGTCCGGGAACGCGCTGTAGTTCAGTGAAAATATCAAAACTCAGGGACATAATAACCCGACATGGCCTCGTCTTTCGTCCTGGTCTCCGCGCTTCTCCTGACACTTCTGATAGTGTGGATCTGCGGACACTCGCGGAGAAGGTGAGGTCAACTCGCTGTCATTCACCAAAGTTGTCGCTCTTGACTTGTTACAGTGTTTCACAATCTTACTATAACATACAAGTAACAATGGTAAGGTATTTGGTTACATCTGCCTGATGTTTGAGGTCACTCAATTACCATACGCGATTATATAAACCTATAGGCTACTATAGTATTCATAAAGAATATTAGGATGCTATATGGTAAATAGACAGACTGATAACAATGTATTAGATAATGAAAATATCAGTTCCCACTCTAAATATATATACCTTTGTTACATTTTATTTATTTATTTTTAGTTTAATTAATTCAATTTTTATTTATTTTTATTGTGATGGATAATAAATCATAAAATGCATTACAGTGGTGATTGAAATAAACCTCAACACATTTTTCAATAAATAATATGAAATATCAAGTAGATTGCTTAAATCCTTGCCATATTAAAATCAGCCAAGTAAAAACATATATGCGACATGGAAGTAGACATTTCAAAAGTCGTACTTATTGAAGGGCACAGGGGCAAAAAGACATGTAGATGGTGTTTTAAAAAAGTATTGTTAATTTTTTAATGATGTAGATGCCTTATAAAGCGACATATCAAATATAATAGGTTGAGAACACATCTGGAGATGCATGCGCTCTAAGGGGCCGTTCACACAGAACCTGTTTTTTAATTCCAACGCTCTACTTTTCTATTGTTTTTCTATGTTAACGTGTTAGACAGACATGTATAACCGTTGCGCTATGGAAGGCCAAATGGGTCACAATTTGCCATTAATCAAACACCTGGTGTCCAGAAAACGCTGTATTTTGCGCTGTTCTTTCGTCTAAAACGCCACAAAAATACTGCGTTTTCTGGACACCAGGCATTTGGTTAATGCCAAATTGTGACCCATTTGGCCTTCCATATTGCAATTGCGTCTTTTGTAGTGTCTCTCATGTGACACAGCGTTCATCTTTTTAAAAACTTTTTTAAAAAACGTAGCTAGAAATTAGCTAATTGGAGACAGAATGGATTCTCTAAGGGGCCATTCACACAGAACCCATTTTTCAATTCCAGTGCGCTACTTTTCCATTGTTCTTCTATGTAAACACGTTGGACGTGTATAATCATTGCCCTATGGAAGGCCACATGGGTCACAATTTGCCATTAACCAAACACCTGATGTCCAGAAAACGCCTTATTTTGTATATTTTATATATCTTTTCGTCTAAAACGCAGCAAAAAACTGTGTTTTCTGGACACCAGGCGTTTGGTTAATGGCGAATTTTGACCCATTTGTCCTTCCATATTGCGCTCGCATCTTGCATCTTTTGTAGTGTCTTGCGCGTGACACGGCGTTCATCTTTTAATAAATGTTTAAAAAACATAGCTAGAAAGTAGCTAAATGGAGACAGAATAGATTAGGGGCCATTCACACAGAACACGTTTTTGCTGTCAAAAACACGAGACGCGGGTCAGAGGAACGAGAAAACCGCAAGGTCTAGAGACGCATTTTTAAAAGTTGAACTTATCTTAACTTGAGCATCGCGTTTTTAGAATGCCATGTCACAATAACCTGCAAAAGACTCGAGACATGAGCGCAGCAGTTAAAGACGTCCATCTAGCGCACGTTTACATTGAAAAACAATGGAAAAGTAAAAAGTGGAATGGAAAACACGTTCTATTTGAATGGACCCATGAGATTGAGTTAGTCTTGTCCAATCTGTGCAAATTTCTTTACACTATAGCCCACAGCAAATGTGACAATTTATTATTAAAAATAGGGGAGAGTGGGGTAAGATGAGCCATTTTTTACTTATGTGGTCCTCAAGATAAGATAAAATAAGGCAGAAGTACAATGAAAGTAATTTCAGGATGTTTCCCATCATTTTAAATGATCAGAATGCATCTATGGCAAAGGGTTCTAAAAATATGGCTTCTTATAAAAAAGTGTTCCTGTGGATCAATTTACCCCAGGTTAGGGGTAAGTTGATCCGAGTCAGTGGGTAAGTTGCACCATCTGGGTGTAAACGGACCATCTAATTGAATCTGAATCAAACCCATGTGAAATTGTAAAGATAATTTACCTCTTTTAAAAACACCTTCAATAATCAAATTTTTCGGGTTGAGGTCAGGTCTCGGGTTCAACAGAAATCATATTTCTGCTCTTAAAGCTAACTTAAACAACATAAAACCAACCAAATGAAGTTGAAATGTCAATATCTTTAATTGTTTGCATTTCTGAAACAATATGCTGAACACCAAAGTTGTAACCTTCCCAAAAACAGACTAAACAGAGTTTAAGTAAAATTAAATACAATTAAATCAAATAAAAACTGAATTATAATGAATGAATGAATGTCACTGAAACTAATAAACATTTTAGTCAGACGGGTCTGGGCATGTCAGTTTTTCTGCAGTGTTGAACATGTCAGGCCATCAGAGATACAGGTGTAAAGATATATATGATTAAACATCTTCTGGTCATTATCAGAGAAGGGTTTGCTGTACTTCTACATCGTTCCTATCAAATATATGAAAAAGAAACCACATACACACACACACACACACACATATATATATATATATATATACAGTATATATATATATAAACTAAACCAGTTGCGTAATATTAAATTGAAATTATACCAGTTTATACTTCAGAGATTTAAAACGCTGGCTCAATTTACCCCACAGCATTTGGCTCACTTTGCCCCATAGGTGCCATTTTGGATTAAACTAGCTAGCTTACCAATTCAGGCTAATATTTAGCTAAAAGATTTGCATGGTTTTATACATTGCTAAATCACCAATATGGATCATAAATATTTGCTTTGATGTTCAGTCATTGCATCTGTTCTGCTGAAATTGTACTTCGACGAGCCAAAAACAGTTTTTACAGTAAAAGGGCGTCTTCCACTCCTCCCATGTGCTTCTCCTGTTCACAGTCTGGCAGAAATGATGAGTGGTTCCAAAATATATGGTCACATGACAATAAAAGTGTACAGTTGCCAAGATAAAGGGGGTGGGTCAACTTACCCACTGGCTCATCTTACCCCACTCTCCCTACTTTTAGATGTCCTATTATTATATGAGATTTATTATTTGATAGCACTGCTCTCTGTCGTCTCCAGGCGACCCGGGGAGCCTCCGCTGCTGACCGGCTGGCTGCCCTTCATTGGAGTCACTCTGGATTATGTTAGAAACCCTTTAGGATTCTTAAGAGAGACCCAGAAGAAATATGGGGATGTTTTCACGTGTGCGATCGCTGGGAAGTACTTCACTTTTGTCACAGATCCTTTTTCTTTTTCTGTCGTGGTACGGCAAAGCAGAAATCTTGACTTTCAGAAGTTTGCTCTTAGTTTTTCTCACCGGGTAAGTGACTCAATTTTGATTTTGCTCAATTTTGAACAGGTAACACTTTAACCCAAATATGTATCTAGACATCTATAGATTATCTCAATCTATAGCGATTCATTCAACGAAACTGAAACTGTGCTGATCAGAGCAATGGCTCTAATGTTAGGAACTATTTTCAATGGCAAAATAGAGGAAAAACAGACACTATTGTGTCTAAAATGTAAGTCAACTAATAGAATATTAACTCATTGTTTATTGAATTGTTGTATAAAATCAATATCACATTACGTGCTGATATTTGGGAAAACGCCATTGCTTATAAATATTAAAACAATAATTCATACAGAGACTTTTTTTGCACCATATCTTGGTTTTTGGAAGCATTTTTACTCATTTTGGTGGTATTTTGTTGTAGAATGAGCTCTTAAATCCACAAAGGGATGAAGACCTATAGATTTTTAAGCCGACCCAAAAGCCTCAACCATCCAATGGGAAAGGCATTGAGCGGATGCTTTTTTCACTTAAAAAATCATTATATGAACTTCAAAAAGTATGGGGATTAAAGGCTTGAAAAGTGCAGTCATGAGACAAATCACTGACCCGGGTTAGAAACACAACATTCTTTCGGTTTCAGTTTAGACATGCTTGTTGAAGATAGCATGTCTAAACTAGTCATGTACCTCACCCACCCGCTACTAAAACCAGTAGTAAGAGCTTTATATGAACACTAGCTAGAGCAAACTATGGCAGGGTGACCTATGACCTATGAAGGGGTAATCGCTGGCACATGAGCAAAAGCAAGAGAATTATATTTCTTTTATTTAAATAAAGTACCTCGCGCCTGTGAACAGATCAGAATAATTTCTCATAATGACACACAAGTTACAGGGCGTCCGTTTTACTGTTTGTTGTGCTGTATTTCTTGCGCTTAGCTTTGAGGAAAAAGTTATTAATGCTATAAATTTCGGAGATATTCAACTAAGTATATAGAATGTACAAACTCTGTTCATGCATAGTGGGGTTCATTAGGGTCACATTGGAAATCTGTTACTCAAAGTCTAATTAGGGGTTCAAGAGTGTCGCTGTAATTGTTAGAGTTTCCAAGGATCAGCATTCTCCCCTAAAAGTGACCAGCAGACCAAACCGTAAGTCGTAGAGACTTGAAACTTTGAGGGCTGGTAGTACTCACACCGTCTACAACATCACCAAAGCTCGCCCCGATCGGCCTGACGGGGGCGCTACAGCGATCAAAAGTACGAAATTGGCCATAACTCCTAAACCGTTAGGCCTAGACTCACGTGTCTTACATCGACGAAATGCATTCTATCGGATTTTTACTAAAATGGCTATGACTCGTAAACAGAATGATATATTTTCACATATGCAAGAGCTCATTCTGTGGCCGCGTGAAAAAGGGTGCGGCGACTGGCCACTTGGTGGCGCTATAACATGGATAAAACATAAAAATGGCTATAACTACACAACCCTACGTCTGATTGACTTGAAAATTGGCATGCGGTGTCTTCGTCCAAGGTGCCAAGACTGCCTTTGAGGACATTCGAGTATCTCGAAAAACGCATCCAACGGCGGCCAATGTTTTAGTTTGACCGGCTATCAGACAAGGTTAACGGAGGCCGATTGGAGCGAAACTCGCTGGGACTGTTTGACTCACGGCCCTAGAGGCCTATGAGAAATTCGAAAGAAATCGGCCACCGGGGGGGCGCCATCACATTTTTCACATTGTATATCAAGCGATTTTCCACACACGCCCATGACATTCATACCACATCATAGATTCTGAGCAACTTTGCCTCTAGGAACGCCGCTATTTCAAAAACCACCAGTGAACTAGTCACGTTTTTTGGCTCAACCTCAATAAAACCACTGCGCCACAATTCTCAGGACTCTCTAGGTCAATGATGTTGAACTTTACCCTTTGGGTAGCTATAACAGGGTCATTTAAAAAATGTGCGTGGAAAAATATACTCAAAATAACCTATAATACTCAAATACCTATAAATCCTAAATGAAAACGCAGAACTTCACGAAATTAGGTGAGCACATGCGACAAATGATTCTAAACAAGCATGCACATTTTTATAAAGCTTTAAAAACCATATATTTCCTATGGAAAATTGCCTGTGTTGATTGTAAATGGTCTTTTCTATCTATGATCGAGATGGTTACTAAATAAAACAAAGGCTAATACCTTTTTACGCATGTGCTTAAAGGCCTTAAAGCGCTTGAATCCCGATAACTGCTGCTCGCAGCTATATTTCAAACCTGAAATCAAACTAACATGCAGGATCTTTCAATTAAGATGTTATGAACTTTTAAAATATGGTTATGTGTATTTATACAGAGTGCTCAAATACACGGCACTTTAAATCATATAAAGACTGGGACACACCAAGCCGACGTCAAACTAGCGGTGATGAAAACTGACCGTGTTGTCGCCTCTCGTCGGCTGCATTTCGGCCAGAAAGCGCCGCTCGAACACACCGAAAGGACTAAAAGCGACTGTCAAATAGCACATGCGTTCTGCGCCTGTGTGTAAGGAAATAACTATATATATATATCAGCAGGTATCAATAGTCTATTTTCATCATTCACAAAGGTAAACCGAAACTAGGACTACAAATAAACAAAAGCTCGCTTACTGTTTTTAATATCAATCATGCTGATCACTGATCAGTCAGCTCATGTTATTATGGAAATATTTGAGCTTTGGAATGCTCGTCAAATTATAACAGCCTTCTGTCTGTATCGCTCGCCTTCATCACTTTCACTTTTATTTTCGTGCACTGACTTGTACAAACCCGATTCCAAAAAAGTTGGGACACTGTACAAATTGTGAATAAAAACAGAATGCAATGATGTGGAAGTTTCAAATTTCAATATTTTATTCAGAATACAACATAGATGATATATCAAATGTTTAAACTGAGAAAATGTATCATTTTAAGGGAAAAATAAGTTGATTTTAAATTTCATGGTATCAACAAAAAAGTTCAAAAAAGTTGGGACAAGGCCATGTTTACCACTGTGTGGCATCCCCTCTTCTTTTTATAACAGTCTGCAAACGTCTGGGGACTGAGGAGACAAGTTGCTCAAGTTTAAGAATAGGAATGTTGTCCCATTCTTGTCTAATACAGGCTTCTAGTTGCTCAACTGTCTTAGGTCTTCTTTGTCGCATCTTCCTCTTTATGATGCACCAAATGTTTTCTATGGGTGAAAGATCTGGACTGCAGGCTGGCCATTTCAGTACCCGGATCCTTCTTCTACACAGCCATGATGTTGTAATTGATGCAGTATGTGGTCTGGCATTGTCATGTTGGAAAATGCAAGGTCTTCCCTGAAAGAGACGACGTCTGGATGGGAGCATATGTTGTTCTAGAACTTGGATATACCTTTCAGCATTGATGGTGCCTTTCCAGATGTGTAAGCTGCCCATGCCACACACACTCATGCAACCCCATACCATCAGAGATGCAGGCTTCTGAACTGAGCGCTGATGACAACTTGGGTTGTCCTTGTCCTCTTTAGTCCGGATGACATGGCGTCCCAGTTTTCCAAAAAGAACTTCAAATTTTGATTCGTCCGACCACAGAACAGTTTTCCACTTTGCCACAGTCCATTTTAAATGAGCCTTGGCCCAGAGAAAACGCCTGCGCTTCTGGATCATGTTTAGATATGGCTTCTTTTTTGACCTATAGAGTTTTAGCCGGCAACGACGAATGGCACGGTTGATTGTGTTCACCAACAATGTTTTCTGGAAGTATTCCTGAGCCCATGTTGTGATTTCCATTACAGTAGCATTCCTGTATGTGATGCAGTGCCGTCTAAGGGCCCGAAGATCACGGGCATCCAGTATGGTTTTCCGGCCTTGACCCTTACGCACAGAGATTGTTCCAGATTCTCTGAATCTTTGGATGATATTATGCACTGTAGATGATGATAACTTCCAACTCTTTGCAATATTTCTCTGAGAAACTCCTTTCTGATATTGCTCCACTATTTTTCGCCGCAGCATTGGGGGAATTGGTGATCCTCTGCCCATCTTGACTTCTGAGAGACACTGCCACTCTGAGAGGCTCTTTTTATACCCAATCATGTTGCCAATTGACCTAATAAGTTGCAAATTGGTCCTCCAGCTGTTCCTTATATGTACATTTAACTTTTCCGGCCTCTTATTGCTACCTGTCCCAACTTTTTTGGAATGTGTAGCTCTCATGAAATCCAAAATGAGCCAATATTTGGCATGACATTTCAAAATGTCTCACTTTCAACATTTGATATGTTATCTATATTCTATTGTGAATAAAATATAAGTTTATGAGATTTGTAAATGATTGCATTCCTTTTTTATTCACAATTTGTACAGTGTCCCAACTTTTTTGGAATCGGGTTTGTATATGGTTGGGTCTTATGACAAATTGCTTGTGATGTTCCTTATTTCAGTCACTTGAATGAAATGGATAAATGTCATGTAAATCATACACTGTATTGCCAAAAGTATTGGGACGCCCCTCCAAATCACTGAATTCAGGTGTTCAATCACTTCATGGCCACAGGTGTATAAATCAAGCACTAGGCATGCAGACGCTTCTACAAACATTTGTGAAAGAATGGGTCGCTCTCAGGAGCTCAGTGAACTCAAGCGTGGTACCGTGATAGGTTGCCACCTGTGCAATAAGTCCATTCCTGACATTTCCTCACTACTAAATATTCCACGCTCAACTGTTAGTGGGATTATAACAAAGTGGAAGCAATTGGGAACAACAGCAACTCAGCCTCGAAGTGATAGGCCACGTTAAAAAAAAAAAAAAAAAAAAAAACAGAGCGGGGTCAGCGCATGCTGAGGGTCACAGTGAGCAGAAGTCACCAACTTTCTGCAGAGTCAACAGCTACAGACCTCCAAACTTCTGTGGCCTTCAGATGAGCTCAAGAACAGTGTGTTGAGAGCTTCATGGAATGGGTTTCCATGGCCGAGCAGCTCATCCAAGCCTTACATCACCAAGTGCAATGCAAAGCGTGGGATGCAGTGGGGTAAAGCACGCCGCCACTGGACTCTAGAGCAGTGAGACGTGTTCTCTGAGTGACCAATCACGCTTCTCTGTCTGGCAATCCCATGGACGAGTCTGGGTTTGGCGGTTGCCAGGAGAACGGGACTTGCCTGACTGCATTGTGCCAAGTGTAAAGTTTGGTGGAGGGGGGATTATGGGGTGGGGTTGTTTTTCAGGGGTTGGGCTTGGCCCCTTAGTTCCAGTGAAAGGAACTCTTAATGCTTCAGCATACCAAGACATTTTGGACAATTTCATGCTCCCAACGTTGTGGGAACAGTTTGGGGATGGCCCCTTCCTGTTCCAACATGACTGCGCACCAGTGCACAAAGCGTCGGTCCATAAAGACATGGATGAGTGAGTTTGGTGTGGAGGAACTTGACTGGCCTGCACAGAGTCCTGACCTCAACCCGATAGAACACCTTTGGGATGAATTAGAGCGGAGACTGCGAGCCAGGCCTTCTCATCCAACATCAGTGCCTGACCTCACAATTGCGCTTCTAGAAGAATGGTCAAAAATTCCCATAAACACACTCCTAAACCTTGTGGAAAGCCTTCCCAGAAGAGTTGAAGCTGTTATAGCTGCAAAGGGTGGGCCAACTCCATATTAAACCCTACGGATTAAGAATGGGATGGCATTAAAGTTCATGTGCATGTGCACGTCCCAAAACTTTTGGCAATGTAGTGTATATGTTAAAGCCTAGGTTTGATCCTGATTCTCTTGTATGTCTGTTTATCTTTCTCTCTCACTCACACACACTTTCTCTAAGGTCTTTGGTCACGCTGACTTCACCCATCCGCTGTTCACTGAGAGTTACAGGGAAGTTCACGGCATTTTCCGACAGACTCTTCAAGGTGCGCCTCTGCAGCAGCTGAGCGAGACCATGCTGTGGAATCTGCAGACGCTTCTGGAACGAGCTCGACCACGTGAACACGATTGGCTTGAAGAAGGCCTTCAGAGCTTCACCAACCGCATCATGTTCGAGGCAGGGTTCCTCACTCTTTTTGGAAAGGACGCAGGGTTTCTTCAGGCCAGCGGCAAGTCGGGCAGCAGAACATGCATGCAGAAAGCGGCGCAAGAGTTTTTGGTGTTTGATCGTGCGTTCCCTCTGCTGGCCGCAGGGCTTCCCATCGGTCTGATCGCGCGGGCACAGCGAGCGAGGGAAGCCTTGGCGGAGGAACTGCTGCATGATGAACTTCACCACCGGAGATGCATCTCAGATCTAATTCAGCGCAGAATGGATGCTTTCGACCGCATGCATTTGGATGAAACTGGAAAAGCACGGACACATGTGTGCATGCTATGGGCTTCACAGGCGAATACTCTGCCAGCGGCCTTCTGGAGCCTGTACTACACGCTCAGGTACGCTCCCACATCACGTATGCATGGCAAATATCTAACAGCATTAATTACTGACAATAGCCCTTTTATGGCAAGCCGTTTTGACTTTTATTCATTCCCAGGATATGAATTCTTGATATCAACAGTGATGTCATCACTTGGAGAAATACGAATTCCTGATATCAGGAGTTAAATTTCAACTCGTAAAAACTATTATTCTTGATATCTGTAGTTGAATTTTCATTAGTTAAATCTCACCATAGGCTGCCATTCAAATTCAATTGCTGATATCAAGAACTGATTTCTTACTAGTTGAAATTCCAATTTCACATCAGAAATACAATTTATCATTTTTGATATCAATAATAACTTTGTTACTAGTAAAAATATAAGTTCCTGATATCGAGAACTCATTTGTCACTAGTTGAAATGTTAGTTCTTGAAATCTCTAAATGTATTTCAACAGGTTACATTTGTTATTTCTGATATCAATAATTAGGAGAGTAATTTCAGATATTAAAAATGGCTTTCTTACTGAAATACAAATACAATGAAAATACAATTACAGATATCAAGAATCCGTATTTCTGCAAGTGATGACGATCATAAGAGTCAAACCGGCTTGCCATAGCCCCTTTCACACAGCAATCGGCATTCAAACACAAACAACGGCATTCTGGCTTTTTACCGTTAAGATTGCGTTCACACATCAGCACCAAAATACCAATACATTCTGTGATGTCAGTCATTGGAAATGATCTTTAAACACTGAGCCGTTGTCTTCATTCACCCGTAAAAACTGGTTACTGATGATTTGAAAACTTTTGTACAAACCTTCTTAAATTATACAGTATAACAACACAGGTTTGGCACAAATGTGTGAGTTCAAATTATTTGTGTATAATGTGTAATGAATTTATTAGAATGCTATATTGTCTCAGACTTTTGGACCTCACTATACATTCTCAGAAAAAATTTGCAAAAATTGTATCTTTAGGGGTGCAGAAAGGACATCTTTGTACCTTTTTTATCCCTAAAAGGTTCATAGTAGTACCTTAAGGTACATATTGCTACTCTAAGGTACTAATATGACCTTTTAAGGGTGAAAAAGGTACAAAGATGTCCTTTCTGCCCCAGTGACAAGCTGTTGCACCCCTAAAGGTACACTTTTTGCACATTTTTTCTGAGAGCGTGGGTCTGTTTGATGACATATGAGCAGAGCGTAACGACTTCTTGTGCATATGTTTGTGTGTTGTGAACCTCAGATCTGCTGACGCTTTCACCGCTGCGCGCACAGAGATCGACCGGGTTCTGTCAGGACAGATACTGAACAGCCAGGGCCAAAGGATCCACCTTTCTAGAGAGCAGCTGGACTCTATGGCTGTGTTAGGTAGGTGATTTAACATCTTTCTACTCAGGTGTCTAAGAAATGTTTAATTCTAGTTATTATGACTTATCACATGACTAAACATGTCTTGGAATTTTGGTCAATTTTCAAGCTTTTCATTTTGTAATAATGTAATGTAATCTTGCACTGTATCAGGTTTGAACATGTAGAGGTTTGGCTAGTGTATACATGAATATGGGTTTGAAGAAGCGGGACGGTGGCAACTGGGGGCCTTCGGGAAACTCAAGACGATAAGATTTATTAGGTCCCCCTTGGTCTCCTAGTTGGCACTGGTTCAGATCCGCAGTTTTATACGTCTAGTGTGTGTCAATCATAAAGTAATGATGCAGGGAGCGGTGGAGATGGGGATCTAATGCTGCGTTCCAGACGAGGTTGGACGTGGGAATATCCCAAATTAAATGCCAGAGTTCCAGGCAATCAGACGTCACATTCACGTTCACCACACAACGAGAGCATATTGTGTTTTTGTGGCAAAAACAGAATAAAAACAACATAAAATCACTTTCCTCTTGCAGACGAGACACAAAAATGAAGGTATATTACACAAACTCAATGTCTAATGTTTACATTTATGCTCATTGGAAGTGACATCAAATGACGCATCTCGCTGAGGTTGGGGTTGAGCGATGTTCCCCGAGTTCACACGCCACATGTCCGACTTTGAGTGGTATTCCAGACGTTATTTCCAAGAACGAGGTGGAAAAAAATCCAAATTCCGATCTGTCTGGAATGCAGTTGTGCAGGGGATTCACTGAAATAAACAAACAAACATAAACTGAACCTATAAACATTAAACATAACATTAAAAATGAACATATATCGGCCAATACCGATAACATTAAAAATGAACATATATCGGCCAATACCGATAACATTAAAAATGAACATATATCGGCCAATACCGATAACATTAAAAATGAACATATATCGATACCGATAACATTAAAAATGAACATATATCGGCTGATGCGATAACCAATAATATTATAAATGAACATATATCGGCCGATACCGATAACATTAAAAATGTCCATATATCGTCCAATACCAATAACATTAAAAATGAACATATATTGGCCGATACCGATAACATTAAAAATGAACATATATCGGCTGATACCGATAACATTAAAAATGAATATATATATCGGCCGATACCGATAACATTAAAAATGAACATATATCGTCCGATACCGATAACATTAAAAACGAACATATATCGGCCGATACCGATAACATTAAAAATTAACATATATAGATATTGATAACATTAAAAATGAACACATATCGGGCGATACCGATAACAATAAAAATGAACATATATCGATACCGATAACATCAAAAATTAACATATATCGGCCGATACCTATAACCGGTAATATTATAAATGAACATATATTGGCCGATACAAACAACATTAAAAATGAACATATATCGATACCAATAACATTAAAAATGAACGTATATCATGAAAAATGAACATATATCGGCCGATACAATAACATTAAAAATGAACATATATCGGCCAATACCGATAACAACAAAAATGAACATATATCGGCCGATACCAATAACATTAAAAATGAACGTATATCATGAAAAATGAACATATATCGGCCGATACAATAACATTAAAAATGAACATATATCGGCCAATACCGATAACAACAAAAATGAACATATATCGGCCAATACGATAACAATAAAATTTAACATACATCGGCCAATACCGATAACATTAAAAATGAACATATATCAGCCAATACGATAACAATAAAAATTAATATATATCGGCCGATACCGATAACATTAAAAATGAACATATATCGGCCAAGACCGATAACATTAAAAATGAACATATATCGGCCGATACCGATAACATTAAAAATGAACATAAATAACGGCCAACACTGATAACATTAAAAATGGACATATATCGGCCAATACGATAACAATAAAAATGAACATATATCGGCCAATACCGATAACATTAAAAATGAACATATATCGGCCAATACCGATAACATAAAAAATGACCATATATCGTCCAATACCGATAACCATGGGCGACATTGGGGGGGGCAAGGGGGGGCAAGGGGGGGCAGATGCCCCCCCATATTTATTGTAGTCATGGAGTTTCCCGATGTGAGCCGTAAGCTCCGCTACAAGTTGGAGTTCTCAGTCGGGCCTCCACAGACAGCGCGCGTCCTGAGCGAGATCTAAATCCACATGAATGGCCCGTTCAGAGCATAAGCAAGAAAAACTCACTGTTAGTCAAGCTAGTCTACAGTCTAGTAAAAATTTTTAAAAAAAAAAACAAAAAAACAAATGAAATATTAAGAAAATAAATTTGATTAATTTCTCATCGTCTCTAAGAGAATATGAACCGTCAATGCAGCGCCAGATGCCATAAGCTCGGTTAGTTTTTACTTTCGGTTTCTGTAGTGAATAACTGATTGGCGTTTGAGACTTCTTCACCGCATAACTCTCGTGCAAAGTTTGCACATTGCCATTTGATATCCACTGTCTCGCCCCAAATGGTTTAAGATGCAAATATTTTCAATATTGCGACTTGGCATTTTTCTTTATCACCAGTTGCTCGCAAAATGATGGACAAACATTAGCCACTTTTCCACCATCGGCTGAACGGTTCATTGCGTAACCTCTCCGGGCCAGCTGGTACGGTTACGGTTTCATTTTCCACTGTGGGGCTGATAACGGACGCTCTTTGGAATGTCATACAAAAGCGTCAGTCGTTGCCTTGGTAACGCAAGAGTTTACAGACGATATGAGAAATAGCGACTGCGTTATGGAGGATGATCAGATATTTCTTTTAATTTTATTATTAATTTGTGTTTACGTTGCTCAAATAGAGCGCTTAGCCAGCTACAGAGAAACCAGTAGCCAGGCAACAGACCGATTCTGAGTTGTGACATCACTTCACGGATTCTACCAGCACGGTTAGCCAACCGCACAGAGAATTCCGTGCCGAGAACGGTTTGTAATCGTGCCGTGCCGAACCGAACCAGGCTCAAGTGGAACTGGAACCGTTCCTTACCTTTCTAAGAAAATGGTGGAAAAGTGGCTAATAATTCACATTTTGAGCACGTCATTTCCCATGATAACAAAATTAAGTAAATTATTAAATAGGCTAAATGAGTAGCCTAAAAAAAAAACAAGTAACAAAATTTCTGCGAATACTTAGCTGATGCAGGAAAAAAAAAATCCTGCCCCCCCTAACTTGAGAGTCAAATGTCGCCCATGCCGATAACATTAAAAATGAACATATATCGGCCGATACCGATAACATTAAAAATGAACATATATTGGCCGATACGATAACCGATAATATTATAAATGAACATATATCGGTCAATACGGATAACATTAAAAATGAACATATATCGGCCGATACCGATAACGATAATATTATAAATGAACATATATTGGCCGATACAAACAACATTAAAAATGAACATATATTGGCCGATACCGATAACATTAAAAATGAACATATATCGGCCGATACCGATAACCGATAATATTATAAATGAACATATATTGGCCGATACAAACAACATTAAAAATGAACATATATTGGCCGATACCGATAACATTAAAAATGAACATATATTGGCCGATACCGATAACATTAAAAATGAACATATATCGGCTGATACTGATAACATTAAAAATGAACATATATCGGCCGATACTGATAACATTAAAAATGAACATATATTGGCCGATACCGATAACATTAAAAATGAACATATATCGGCTGATACTGATAACATTAAAAATTAACATATATCGGCCGATACTGATAACATTAAAAATGAACATATATCAGCTGATACCGATAACATTAAAAATGAACATATATTGGCCGATACCGATAACATTAAAAATGAACATATATCGGCCTGAGGTCGGGGTTGAGCAATGTTCCCCAAGTTCACATGATGCTTGGAAACTAGAAATACAACATAAAAGTCCATGGACAAACAGAGAGAACATACAGCATGACACATGATTACAGTTCATTTATGTTCATTTCTCAATATTTTTAATGTCTGAGAATTGAATCTTTCCCATTATAAACTGACCCTAAACATGAAACTTTGGGCAATCTTGATCATTACATACAGTTTTAAGTCTAAATAACAAGAATGTGCAAAATATTTATATATTTAATGTGCACTAGAGATCAGTTTTTGCTTCAAGGAGCAAGGAACCAAATTAGACATTTTTGGACCATTTGAGATGGATTCTCTCACATTTTTATTTTTTGATACATGTGTTTACGTGACCAATTTATGGTATAATTGAGCAAAAGTGCTGCATTTAATCACAGCCATGCAGATCATCAAGCCTTCTGTTTGTATTTTTGTATTTCTGTGTATTTGTGCTGAGGATTATTCAGTGGCCCTTTCTGTAAATTGCATTATTGTACATTTATATGGCAACAAGTGACTGTTTAATGAGTGAGTCGTTGAATCATTCACTCAATCAATTCGTTCATCAACAGTGATTCATTCAGAAATGAAAGAGATGCACAACTGTTGATTCTGCTGTGGTTTTTATTTTCATTGCTGTGCAAAAATAGACAATGTCACTGGCAATATTTTGTCTTAACTTCTTGTTTATTAAACTGTTAAATAACAGTGATATCACACTCAAAATTAAACTGTCGATCTGCTGTCTCATGAATTGGTGTAGCCTAATATTTGTTTAATTAGCACTTGTTGATTCAGTTTTTTATGTGATCTCTAAGTGTTTGCTTTTCTCAGACAGTATAATCGAGGAAGCTCTTCGCCTGTCGAGCGCCTCCATGATGATCCGTGTTGCCAGTGCTGACTTTACTCTGACGCTGGATTCAGGACAGACAGTCGCTGTAAGAGAAGGAGATTACATCGCTCTTTACCCTCAGCTCATACACCTGGATCCGGAAATATACCCCAATCCCACAGTACGTGCTCAAACTTATTATGTCAAATATACATTTTTTAACCAATGAGCTCTCTCACATCACAGATTTGTACAGATTAGACAGGTTTTAGATCATCTAAACTGCGAATCAAGGTGTTTTTAATGCGTGTTTTGGCTGCATTTACACTGTTCTGACCAGCAGGGGTCGCCAACGTGTGGCATTTACAGCGCTGAGAAACTGTCAATTGTTTTGGTTCAATTGATTCAAAGTTTCAAAATGCTTCGTTTCTCCCATCACTACTGAGAACAAAGGAAAGACAAGGGCTGTATATTCACAAGATACAATCAAAGTAGTGATGCACCGATATGAGAAATTTGTCCGATACTGATAACCGATAATACTTTATATTTGAAAGCCGATAACTGTAATAAATCTAAATCCAAATTTTTATATAATTTTTGAGAGCCTGATTACAAAAATGTCCCAAACACACAATTATGATGTTCTCATTGTAATTTTATGTAGTCTATATGACAGACAGACTATATGACAGACTGCACATGTTACTCTGAACTGTATTTTCCTTTTTTAAAGTGATTCCAATCATATTTCAAGCAATTCAAACCCATCATGGTGAACAGTGCACATCTGAAGTGTCTCAGCTGAAGGAAATAATACATTATTTATCGGCTTTAATATATCAGCCACATTTTCTTATCGGGCCGATACCGATAACATTAAAAATGAACATATATCGGCCGATACGATAACATTAAAAATGAACATATATCAGCCGATACGATAACATTAAAAATGAACATATATCGGCCGATACTGATAACATTAAAAATGATGAACATATATCGGCCGATACCGATAACATTAAAGATGAACATATATCGGCCAATACGATAACAATAAAATTTAACATATATCGGCCAATACCGATAACATTAAAAATGAACATATATCAGCCAATACGATAACAATAAAAATTAACATATATCGGCCGATACCGATAACATTAAAAATGAACATATATTGGGCGATACCGATAACATTAAAAATGAACACATATCGGCCGATACGATAACATTAAAAATGAACATATATCGGCCGATACCGATAACATTAAAATGAACATATATCGGCCGATACCGATAACATTAAAAATGATGAACATATATCGGCCGATACCGATAACATTAAAAATGAACATATATCGGCTGATACGATAACATTAAAAATGAACATATATCGGCCGATACCAATAACATTAAAAATGAACATATATTGGCCGATACCGATAACATTAAAAATGAACATATATCGGCTGATACCGATAACATTAAAACTGAACATATATCGGCCGATACTGATAACATTAAAAATGAACATATATCGGCCGATACTGATAACATTAAAAATTAACATATATCGGCCGATACCGATAACAT
>CM077168.1:729944-744944 GCA_039654105.1 Coreius guichenoti
ACATGATCTTAATATCCTAATAATTTTTGGCATAAAAGAAAAATTGATAATTTTGACCCATACAATGTATTGTTGGCTATTGCCACAGATATACCCGTGAGATCATGACTGGTGTTGAGCTCCAGGGTCACATATAAATAGTGCTTTTAGATAGTAACTGAAATTGTTTTTACACTGTTAAATGAGTCTTTGTGTCTCAACACTTCTTTAGGAAATTGATCTGGAAACATGTCACTGTATCCATCTCTAGAAGACATGAAGGTGGATCAGTTCATGCAGGTTGGTCACACATGTATTTATTTATTCATAAAAAGCTGATATACTGTATAAAAGGCCTATAATATAATGTCTCCATATGTTTTCCCCGCAGGCACAGAACACTCCTACTGCTAGCCCATCAAAAGCTTTAGCTCTTCCTGAACCTTCCAGAAGCCAGAATGAGTTTAGTACGTACTATGGATCTAAAGCTGAAGAGACAGGTAAGCGACTGTATATATGATTACATAATCTATGACAGTAAAGAGGCTTTAATTTTTAATGTTGAATTATGTTGTCTGTCTCCATCTCCAGGTGCTTCTAGCAGTTTGTACCCTGATCTGAATGAGTTTATGGGTCTAAATCTCAGCGCAGACGCTCTACAGACTCTTTCCTCTGCAGTCGTTGACCGGACCAGTGCGGTGAGTGAGTGTGTGTATGTGTGTGAGTGTGTGTGTTTGTGTGTTTATATATACACCGATAACATTATGAGCACAAACTAGCCCTGACCCGTCGAGGCATGGACTCCACTAGACCCCTGAAGGTGTGCTGTGGTATCTGGCACCAAGATGTTAGCAGCAGATCCTTTAAGTCCTGTAAGTTGCGAGGTGGGGCCTCCATGGATCGGACTTGTTTGTTCAGCACATCCCACAGATGCTCGATTGGATTGAGATCTGGGGAATTTGGAGGCCAAGTCAACACCTCAAACTCGTTGTTGTGCTCCTCAAACCATTCCTGAACCATTTTTGCTTTGTGGCAGGAGCATTATCCTGCTGAAAGAGCCACAGCCACCAGGGAATACCGTTTCCATGAAAGGGTGTACATGGTCTGCAACAATGCTTAGGTAGGTGGTACGTGTCAAAGTAACATCCACATGGATGGCAGGACCCAAGGTTTCCCAGCAGAACATTGCCCAAAGCATCACACTGCCTCCGCCGGCTTGCCTTCTTCCCATAGTGCATCCTGGTGCCATGTGTTCCCCAGGTAAGCCACGCACCCGCACCCGGCCATCCACGTGATGTAAAAGAAAACGTGATTCATCAGACCAGGCCACCTTCTTCCATTGCTCCGTGGTCCAGTTCTGATGCTCACGTGCCACTGTTGGCGCTTTCGGCAGTGGACAGGGGTCAGCATGGGCACCCTGACTGGTCTGCGGCTATGCCGCCCCATACGCAACAAACTGCGATGCACTGTGTATTCTGACACCTTTCTATCAGAACCAGTGTATGGTATTGACTCGAATAAAACCAGTTCAGTCAGTTCAGACTCGCTGCTGTGAGCATGTCAAGATCTGCTGCTGCTGCATGAATACACACACATGAATCCTGTATCAGATCTAGGCAGGTGGAGCTGGGGAGGAGGAGGGTCTCAGAGGAACTACAGCAAACACTGAGCAAACAATCTCATTGGCTGCAGGATCAGCAGAGGCCAATCAGCTTGCGCCATGCATTAATGATGTGATTGCATGTAAAGGACGCCCTCTAGTGTTTCTGACTGAACTAGGAATATTAGCTCACAAAGTACATTTTAGCTCATTGGACAAAATAATTTGGCTGTATATAATAACATATACCCCAATGACTTTTAGGCTCTCAGCGTCTGCACATCTGGAACGAGCTGGACGGCAGCCCCTATAACAGGAAGTGACGTGGGGGTGAAGAGGGCGGAGATTCAGCAGGGCGTACGGGAGGTGGTGCTGTGCAAAGACATGGACGGGAAGATTGGCCTCCGCCTCAAAGCTATAGATAATGTATTTCTTTAACGTTATGAATGCTTTAATTCTTACATTTGTCTTGCATAAGTTAAATTCGCAACATTGGATGGAATCAGAACTATTGCTTTCTTTAATGACATCCATATTCATATCCTAACATTACATCCTTAAAGTGTAACGGGAACCTCTGATTGACGCTTCCGATCTGTTTCAGGGTGTGTTTGTGCAGTTAGTGCAGGCGAACACTGCGGCGGCGTTGGCAGGGCTGCGCTTCGGCGATCAGATTCTGCAGATCAATGGCAAATCCTGTGCTGGCTGGAGCAGTGATAATGCTCACAAGGTGCTTAAGAACGCCAACCCAGAGAGGATCACCCTGGCTGTGCGAGACAGGTACACACACACACACACACACACACACACACACCATATGTAGAGCATATCTGCAGGTTTCAAATGCTCAATGCTGTTTTATTAATGAGGATCAGGTTGTTTTGAATAATTGATGAAGAGAACAGACACAGGTTTGTTGTGTTGTGTAGTTTTATCAGTAGCTCTCCAGCTGTACAAACCTTTGTTATAAACATCAAAACAGCACGTTGTAAAAATATAACCGCAAGCGCCAATCTTTGGGTTTCAAGCCGTTTGGAAAAGTGGAGGAAAAAATCCAAATGAGTTTGTAAGAACAGATCACTTAAAGGCACAATATGTAATTTTTCATCTCTTATTCAACACAAAGGCGTGTCTTGACTCCTTGATTGGGCGGAGCTTTTATTCTGTCAGACGAGCGCTTCCGCTTCTTCCGCTCGTGTGTGTGTGTGGTAACGCAGCGCTGTTTTATCATATTACACACATTTGAGTGTGTTAAAGTGATGTTATAATGCTACTCTGTGCGTTCGCTCGGTGCTACTATGAGACACTTGTTCACACTGCAGTGAGCGAGATCATATTAGGCATGGTAAAACATGGTACTCGCGGTAAATCAAGAACACCAGATTTAAACAATAAGACTAACTGTGTTGAGCTGGAGAACAATGATTAGTTTCTGTCCATGAATGATCCAAACAGTTGCTCACCTGTCTAATAAAACACATCATATATTAAAGCGTCTTTGGTGTTGCCATGGTTACTACAAAATAAAACCGGAGGGTAGCGCGGGTATGATGTCATTGATAGGCGACGCACACGCACGGTCCGTGTCCTAGTTAAAATCGCTTATTTCTCTGGATTTAAACATTGTTGGAAACATTTGGGATAATAAGCACTCAAGTCAACAAAATATATAACACTGTTCTAGTGGCTTTTGGATATTTGAATCCTAAAATCTTACATATTGTGCCTTTAAACCTGGGCTCAGACTAGAGGAGTTTTAGGCCGATTTATGCCCGATTTTCCCCTCCCGAGAATTGGAGAAAAAATCTTGTCGAAGACCTCGATCGGTTCCGATGTTCGCCGCAGATTATCTGGTGATGTGAGGCGTTCACAGATCGAATCTTGCACCTCTCGATCTGCTCTCACACAAATTGGGCCTGCCCCGATCATATCAAACATGTTTGATATTTAGGATTTTAAATCGGGATGATTACATCAGTTCTTTTACAATAGCCAATGAGAGAAGTGATTGAGAGCACGTTTGAAATCACGACCACGAAACAAGCCGCTGTGTGTGGGTCCGTTGAACAGTGGAGATGGCGGAACGGCGCGTGGAGTGTTTAAAACACGTCTATTTGTATAACGTGTCTTCTAAAACATGACACAACCGTACGGACAAAGAGAAGAGCTGAGGAGAAATCGCCGTGGTTTTGAACACACCGGGTGAGTGTAGAAATCTGCTCGCAAATGTAAACATAATGACGATCTGTGTACGTGTTTACATTGAGGTGCTCGTCCTGGCATGATAATATCTTGTAGTGTGTGAGGCGCAAAAATGTTAAAATCTTGTGCATGTTTGAAATTTGAGAGTAAAATCAGTGAAGATTCTCCTTATGTGAGTGATGCCACCAGATTTAAAAACTCCTCTAGTCTGAGCCCAGCTTAAGTCAAATAAATGTACTTTTAAAAGTAATGCGTTACAATATGTTACTCCCTAAAAAGTAACTAATTGCGTTACTTAGTTACTTTTTATAGAAAGTAATGCATTGTTACATTTGCGTTACTTTTTCTCACCTGTGCTGGTCTTGTTTGTTTTTTAATAACAAAAAAAGTTATATTTGTGGCATAAGCCTCAGGATGAAGGAAATGCACATTCACGCCTTTTCAAGTCATTTTTGCTCAGCATATCGAAGCTCAGCAGCAAAGACACTGATTAATAAAGTGAGATTAAATTAAGGTTTGTGTAATATCAGTCTAGAACTTCAGTGTCTTGTTTACTCAGCGCACACAACGCACTTACTTCCAGTTTCTCACAACATGAGGACGGGAGAGCTGTCACTCAATAAATGGAAAAACAGCTACTTTACTAGTTACTTGAAAAAAGTAATCTGATTAGGGGAGAGTGGGGTAAGATGAGCCATTTTTTACTTATGTGGTCCTCAAGATACAATGAAAGTATCTAAAGTAATTTCAGGATGTTTCCCATCATTTTAAATGATCAGAATGCATCTATGACAAAGGGTTCTAAAAATATGGCTTCTTATAAAAAAAGTGTTCATGTGGCACAGTTTACCCCAGGTTAGGGGTAAGCTGATCCGAGTCCCATCTTGCCCCTTCTGGGTGTGAACGGACCATCTAACTGAATCTGAATCAAACCCAGGTGAAATTTTAAAGATAATTTACCTTTTTTTTTGAAAACTAGTTTAATAATTAAAATTCATTTTACAAATAGTCATATTTTTGCTCTTAAAGCTAACTTACACAACATAAAACCAACCAAACGAAGTTGAAATTTCAATATCTTTAATTGTTTGCATTTCTGAAATATGTTGAACACCAAAGTTGTAACCTTCCCAAAAACAGACTAAACAGAGTTTAAGTAAAATTAAATACAAATTAAATCAAATAAAATCTGAATTATAATGAATGAATGAATGTCACTGAAACTAATAAACATTTTAGTCAGACGGGTCTGGGCATGTCAGTTTTTCTGCAGTGTTGAACATGTCAGGCCATTAGAGATACAGGTGTAAAGATATATATGATTAAACATCTTCTGGTTATTATGAGAGAAGGGTTTGCTGTACTTCTACATCGTTCCTATCAAATATATGAAAAAGAAACCACATACACACACACACACACACACACACACACACATATATATATATATATATATATATATAAAAACTAAACCAGTTGCGTAATATTAAATTGAAATTATACCAGTTTATACTTCAGAGATTTAAAACACTGGCTCAATTTACCCCACAGCATTTGGCTCACTTTGCCCCATAGCTGCCATTTTGGATTAAACTAGCTAGCTTACCAATTCAGGCTAATATTTAGCTAAAAGATTTGCATGGTTTTATACATTGCTAAATCACCAATATGGATCATAAATATTTGCTTTGATGTTCAGTCATTGCATCTGTTCTGCTGAAATTGTACTTCGACGAGCCAAAAACAGTTTTTACAGTAAAAGGGCGTCTTCCACTCCTCCCATGTGCTTCTCCTGTTCACAGTCTGGCAGTGGTTCCAAAATATATGGTCACATGACAATAAAAGTGTACGATTGGCAAGATAAAGGGGGTGGGTCAACTTACCCACTGGCTCATCTTACTCCACTCTCCCCTACGTAACCATTAACTGTTTCCCTGCCATTGGCAAGTGTTTCTGCCAATCCATGTTTCCACTGTTGTACAGTAGAGGGCGCTGTTACGCATCTTCTGCTGGTCTCCACTGCACTATAATGTGCCTGTTCATAATGAAATGATAATCTCTGTTTGCAGGCCATTGGAGCGGACCGTGACTCTTCACAAGGACATGAACGGCCAGCTGGGCTTTATCTTTAAAAAGGGTCGAATCAGCTCAATAGTGCAGGACAGCTCCGCCGCACGCAACGGCCTCCTCACTGACCATCAGATCTGTGAGATCAACGGTCAGAACATCATCGGACTGAAGGTAAATGGCGGACACGTTTGGCATTTGCTGGCTTTCCTTCATTCTCTGGCCACGTGTAAGATCTGATTTGAACTTTGATTAGGACTCCCAAATCATGGACATCCTCAATTCCAGCGGAGGCGTTGTCACGGTAACCGTGATGCCGGTGGTGATCTTTGAACACATGATGAAAAGGTATGGACAATAAAAACCCAATGGCAATCAGGGGTGTAGTCATGTAAAGTCACAAGTGTGTTTGACGTGCCTCTCTTTTCTGTTTCTCACTGCAGGATGTCCAGCAATATCGTGAAGTCACTGATGGATCATTCCATTCCTGAGGTGTGAGATGGTTCGGATCAAACCGGGCGCTGAAGACGATTCGGACACAGATCGGAGGGCTCACATTCGCTCATTCCGCAATCGTGTGATTTTATAGTTATTGACAGGCAAAGAAAATTTAAAAAATGATAGTGTCCCAAAAATGAGTTCTTTAATCATTTACTCACCTTTATGTTGTTCTAAACCATATATAAATATGGATTATATGGAATATTCTGCAGTGTGAATATTATGCTTGGGTTCCATGGAAGGTTTAGAGCAACATGAACGCGAGTAAATGTTGACGTATGTTCGTTTTTGGGTGAATTAACCCTTTAATTCTTCTCTAAATAATCTTTAAATATTTTGTGTTAAGCCTGAAGCTCATTTCAGTTTCTCTCAATTCTTAAAGCATCTCACAAAAAGCATTCTGAATTATCATCAACATGCATAATAATAATAATGCTGTTAAAATTACTGTTTGAAAGCCATTACAAAGCTATGCAGTGCTGAAGACAGTTTTGTATGAGGAACAGTAGAGAATTCAACTTTATTTTGGAGAGATAGAATTGCAGTAAACCTTTTTGCCCCTGTACTGATGTGTTATTGTGTTCTGTGTGGGTTTAAAACATCTAAATCCAGGTCTGTGCTTTCTCTTAAAGGAATATTTCACGTTAACTTAATGTCTATTGACAGAAACTGTGTCAGGCTGTCAATAACCACTGAATAACTTTGAAAATAAGTGTAAAAACAGAAAGAAAAGAAAATCTTTTACACACTTATATTTTCACTACTTCCAAATTACATATTTTATATGTAAATATAAAAATATTGTAAAAAGTGTAAAAATATTATTCATTTAACATGAAGTTTATGGTAGAAAAATATAAATAATTAGAATTTTAAATTGCTATAATATTTATAAATATAGCAGCAATGAACGGATGAGTTATGAGCTTCAGACCCACTGCAACAATGAGTAATTAAAGACATTTTTAGATTATTTTAGGCAGAACAGCTGAAAATATATGAATATAATCACTAGTAATATGATTTCATTGCTTATGACGTTTGACCAATAGGTGGCGCTGTGACTAAATTGGTGTCATGTGGTCAGTGTGAGGAGACGATGATACACACAAAGTTTGGTGTCAATACGCCAAAGTGTGTCGGAGTTACAGCCTCAGATTCAGCTTGGCGTCATAACGTCAATTTTGTCGTTATTCGATAACGGTTTGGTCAATCAAAAAGATTTTAATAACTGTTTGCCAGCATGATCTGAAGATGATATGTGCCAATTTTGGTGAAAATCGGACCAACGGTTCTCGGCGTGACTCAAGGAATCTATCAAGACCAGTTTAATTAAAATAGGATAAATTAATCAAAAGCTATTAGCATATTTTTTAATTTAATACATTTTTGACCACAAGGTGGCGTTGCCACTCAACTTTTTGAGTATATTCAGGGCATGTTGCTGATGAACGATAACAATACACTAATGCATTCGTGAAATACAATTGGGTTTTATGAGTTTTATGATTTTTGGGCAAACCATTCAGAAGTTATACACAAAAATAGCAATTTTTCATATCTCCTGACCTGTAGGTGGCGCTGTGCCGAAACGCTGCATGTAGCCTCAGGTCATGCTTGGGATGACGTGTACCAAGATTCATCTCAATACGCTGAAGCGTTGCAGAGATTCGTGTTTTTACATGCTCTTCGCCGAATTCCTTAACGCGTTATTTGAGAACGGTTTAGCAATCTTTTGCCAGCATGGTCTAAAGATGATGTGTGCCAATTTTGGTGAAAATCGGACAAACTGAGTTCAACTGTCTAGGGCAAGGAAAATTCAAAATGGCGGAAAAATTTCTATGACGGAAAATTACGTATTTATTTATTTATGATATAACGCCATATCAGCAGCAATGGCTATATTCATGGCATTCAACAGTATTTCAGTTTTTTAAAAAATAATTATGATTACAATCACTTCAATACATTTACAATAATTTAACAATTTTTGTCTATGGAAAATGACGTAGACATGGCTTTTGTTTTTAGGCCTTACGGTTCAAAAGTTATTGTCATAAACATGAGTGCAACGTTTAGACAGTAGGTGGCGCTAGAGGGAATGAGTTAGAGACTCCAGATTTGCTGTGGTTCATGTTCACACTGTCCTCTATCTGTGTGCCAAATTTCATCTTTTTCCTGCAAGTGGTTCTATGGGAAGAAGGTGGAAATTATAGGAACATTAATGGATACAGTAGGTGGTGCTTGGCACCTTATTAATAGGTATAATTATAAATTGTTTTATTCCTGTATAACTGCTTTAATATAACTCCATGGCAGATATAAACTCATACTTTTGCAGCTAAACAGTAGAATACAGTGCAAAGCACTACTAAATGTGTATAATGATTAACTTTTGATGCTTCTATAGCTATTTTCACTCTTCACAACCCTCAAACATCATCTATATTAGCCAGCTATAATGCTACTTTAGGCATATATATATAAATCAGTGTTCAATACATCAGAGAAAAACATTTTTTAACTTGGCAAGGCATAAAATCACATATACATGACCAACATACAGTCAGACACAGCACTATTGGTCTATAATATAGATAATATCATGTAATATACAGTATATTAAAACAAGTATGGAATGAATACTTAAATAAACTGAGGTAACTTTAAAGAATACACCCTGTCAAAGAATATATATCATCAAAAGATTGACTGAAAATGACCAATGAATGTGAATTCTGTAACTGTCATGTTGAAAAATTGTCAATTTGTATGTCGAAAAACTGATTCCAATCTTTCCCATGAAGAAAACCTACATTTTACTGTACTTTCAGTACAATGACAAAGATATTATTTTTTGGGAGATTCTTTCTTCACAAGGTGAAATATTCTGAAAAGAAACCAAATTTTGATTTATTCCTGATAGAAATACAGTGTTATTATGAGATGTAAAACTGTAAAAATGCTAAAGCCAAACTTTTTTATTTTTTATTGCTTGACACACACACATACAAGACACCAAAACAAACCTCAAAAAGACAAAGCGTAATACAATTAATAAATAAATAAACAACATAAACCTAAAGAAACGTAAAAAACAAACATAATTAACATTACACAAGGGGGTTATCCTCGAAAAATACCTTCAGAAGATTACATAATTTAGCTTTTTTGTTACTCGTGAGTCTTGAAGAGATCATTAAATCTTTAAGGAAAAGTAAAAAAGTGGGAGGGTTCTTAAATAATCTGCATTTATGTATGAAGTAATTGCCCAACATCACAATATTGTTAACCAAAAAAATCATAATTAAAAGAAAAAGTTTTAAAATCAAATTACATATTCCAAACTTAAACATAAAGGTCATCCCAGATTTAAAATAAAGAAGTAAAATAAATGTTCCAGTGACTCTATGTTTAACAAAAGGTGCGCTCATTACAATCTGTGTCTTAGGAACTCATTACAAGGATAAATATCATTCATAATTTTAAACTCTTTTATCTTTGGTAGAAGTGGAAAGTGAGAAATCTAGATCTAATTTGAACCACTTTCAAAAACAAGAGGTCTCTTTCTAACTTTAGAAGGGAAAGTCTCTGTATTTACAAACCTTACAGCTCTCCTCAGGAAATCCGGACCATAACTGATTGAGCTGCTGAAGCCGAACTCACATCAGGAATGAAGTGGAATCATGTGAGGAAGAGGAAACAGTAGGTGGCGGAATGCGCCTATGCTGGAGAAAACGCCAGTTCTCCACAGAAGAAGAAGGAAGAAGACGAAAAAGAGCTTGTGCAGAAGAATTCACAGTCATGCAGAACTAGAGAACCCATCATAACCAGATCATAACCCATCATAACCCGAGACTGACAGCCTCAAACCCTCTGTGATCATGAAGCAGAAGAAAACACCTCGCAGTCAGTCCAGAAGAGGTAACGTTCATTCGGATCGCGCTTCATACAGATATATTGTTGTATCATAAACAGTATCATAAACGTGATGAAATATTCAGTGTGTTATCATGTTATCCGCGCAGCGACAGTGTTTGTGGATTTAATGATAGAGGATGCACAGTTTAAACGCAGTGATATACATCTCTCTTTCTGGCACTGACTGGTCGGAATTGCAGTTCAAACATCTCTTACCAAAAATATTGCGGCACTGTCATAATAGAGTGATATTAGATAGATATGACATACTTTAGGAGTGTACATGGCATTTTAACTCTTTCAGCGCCAGTGTTTTTGAAAAGAAGTTGCCAGCCAGCGCCAGCATTTTCGATAATTTTCACAAATGGCCTCTATATTTTGTGCATAAAAACAAAAAAACAAAACTGTTTTATTCTAGCTTCATGCAATCTTTTTTTTATCAACAGTTGAAGCAAAAAGCTGAGGAAATCACGTTTTTGTCAAACTTTGTCCGGTGTTATGAGTTTCTCGGTTTTAGTGGGCGGAGCATATCCTACATGAATATTCATACAAGCTCCGCCCACTCAAACCGAAAATCTCATAACACCGGATCTGATTCAGAGCCATGATCAAAACACAGATGGAGTCCATCCACACCTCAAAGCTTCACAGTCCTAGAGCTCATCCTGGGTCGACATTTCATTCGGCAACATTAGGCAGTTTTGCTTCATATGCTGTTTAATGTTTGATGATCACATTAGTTTACATATGCATCTCCTTACATATGATATCGCGTGTATCTTCTTCGCCTGTGTTTTGATCTGGAGATTCTGTACTCTTTCAGAAGATGTGTAATAGCGCCCCCAACCGTATAACAGTGAAAACACAGAATGCCGGAACATCCCGTCAATGGCGGGGAAAGAGTTAATATTGCGATCACTCACTACAAGGGCATTCACATGATACTCCAAGGTACATATGGTATGTAAAAAAAATGTAGTTGGTTAAAAAGCCATGCATTATAATGAGCGTAACGTTTCCCTGATTTAAAGGGATAGTTCACCCAAAAAATTAAAATTAGCCCATGATTTACTCGACCCTCAAGCCTAGGTGTACATGACATTCTTCTTTCAGACGAATACAGTCATAGAGTTATATTGAAAAATATCCTGGCTCTTCCAAGCTTTATAATGGCAGTGAATGGCAGCCCAAGCTTTGAAGCCCAAAAAAGTGCATCTATCCATCATAAAAGTGCATCCATCCATCATAAAAGTACATCCATCCATTATAAAAGTGCATCCATCCATCATAAAAGTGCATCTATCCATCATAAAAGTGCATCTATCCATTATAAAAGTGCATCTATCCATTATAAAATGCATCCATCCATCATAAAAGTACATCTATACATCATAAAAGTGCATCTATCCATCATAAAAGTGCATCCATCCATCCATCATAAAAGTGATTGTGTTCGTCTGAAAGAAGAATGTCATGTACACCTAGGATGACTTGAGGGGGAGTAAATCATGGGGTCATTTTCATTTTTGGGTGAACTATCCCTTTAAATGTAAACAGGGCTTTTCACACTTGAAATAGTTAACCCTGGGTCATTCTAAACCCTGGCTAAATGGAATCCTGGGTTTTCTTGCTTCACGTTTCACACTGCTCATCATTTAACAATTAACCCTGGGTATTTATAAACTGACGTTTCACACTGTACATTGATAAACCCTGGGTCAACGTCCTTATTTGCATATTTGCGGTGTCAGTGTCATTGATTGGATGAAAGCAGCATGCGACCTCGTATTGCCGACTGTACTATCGAGTTTATACTTAATGGGCTTTTTGGACTATAAAAGTAAGAATTTCTTCATTCAAATTGTTACGTTTTCTGTCAGCATTTGACGTTTCCTCATCAAACGCTGAAACTACTGTTTATACAGCGCGCTGTGTTTCCGTGACTGTCCAAATTATGTCAATATGATGCACATGATTGGCTGTCGGTTGCTAAGCGTCTAGTCATAACATTCCAACTTCATTTCACACTGTACAAGTTTGGCGCCGCAATGCAGGGGTTAATACTGCTAAAGCTCTGCAGGGCTTTTCACACTGCGCTTAACCCCGGGTTATCGGCGTTTTAACCCCGCTTTTAACCCCAGTTAAAGGAACGTTTCACACTTGTAATTTAAACGTAGGGTTAGCACATCATTCCCCGGAGCTGAGTTAGCACTGCTTTTGTGGTGTTAGAATGTTACAGCTAGATGCTTAGCAACAGACAACCAATCGCGTACTCATATTTGCGTGCTTTGGACAGTCACGGAAACGCACTGAGCCCTATTTTAGCGATCTGAGCTCATGGTCTGAAGCTCACGCCGCAGGAGCTCTTAGGGCGTGTCTGAATCCACTTTTGCTGCGCGTCCCTGTGTGTGTAATAATCAGAGTGTGTGTGTGTGTGTGTGCTGCTGCGCGTCCCTGTGTGTGTAATAATCAGAGTGTACGCGCGTTGTGCACCGCCTATAGGATCATATTACTAACACACCCTTTAAATAACACAATAAATACTGCGCTATTGACTTTAGAGCAGGTGTGTGTTGGTCAACGGCGCAGTCGTTTTCAGTTCCTCACAATAGCAACGCTCCAACAATGCTCCTGAACACACACCTGGTTTAGACCAGACGCCCATGGGTGAACAGATGCGCCAGTGCATTTGATATTTAAACAACGTGGAGCTGGACGTGAACATGAGAACTGCGTCGGGCTGAAACTAGCAGAACACACTTGCGTCACGCCTGGAGTCACATTGCGCTGGGTGTGTGATAGGGTCCTTCGTATTTAAAAAGTAAATTCAGCATTTGAGAGTAAACATGTCAAATGCTGACAGAAAACGCAACAATTTGAGTAAAGAAACTCTTACTTTTATAGTCAAAAAAGCTGATTCAGAATAGTCGCAATATGAGGACGCACAATGCTTGAGCCTTTATGCTGCGTTCATCCAATCACTGACTCTGACACCGCAAATATGCAAATAAGAATGTTAACCCAGGGTTAAGGAATGTACAGTGTGAAACGTCAGTTTATGAATACCCAGGATTAACTCTTTCCCCGCCATTGACGGGAATTTCCGACTTTCCTTGTTTTCACTGTTATGCGGTAGGGGGCGCTATGACACATCTTCTGAAAGAGAACAGAATCTCCAATCTGGATGTAGTCTTTGATAACACGATTTTCTCAGCTTTTTGCTCAAAATGTAGCTTTTTTATTAAACTTACCCACATTCAAGTGTTGATAAAAAAAGAATGCATGAAGGTACACTATATTGCCAAAAGTATTGGGACGCCCCTCCAAATCACTGAATTCAGGTGTCCAATCACTTCATGGCCACAGGTGTATAAATCAAGCACTAGGCATGCAGACGCTTCTACAAACATTTGTGAAAGAATGGGTCGCTCTCAGGAGCTCAGTGAGTTGCATCCAAGCCTTACATCACCAAGTGCAATGCAAAGCGTGGGATGCAGTGGGGTAAAGCACGCCGCCACTGGACTCTAGAGCAGTGAGACGTGTTCTCTGGAGTGACCAATCACGCTTCTCTGTCTGGCAATCCCATGGACGAGTCTGGGTTTGGTGGTTGCCAGGAGAACGGGACTTGCCTGACTGCATTGTGCCAAGTGTAAAGTTTGGTGGAGGGGGGATTATGGGGTGGGGTTGTTTTTCAGGGGTTGGGCTTGGCCCCTTAGTTCCAGTGAAAGGAACTCTTAATGCTTCAGCATACCAAGACATTTTGGACAATTTCATGCTCCCAACTTTGTGGGAACAGTTTGGGGACGGCCCCTTCCTGTCCCAACATGACTGCGCACCAGTGCACAAAGCGTCGGTCCATAAAGACATGGATGAGCGAGTTTGGTGTGGAGGAACTTGACTGGCCTGCACAGAGTCCTGACCTCAACCCGATAGAACACCTTTGGGATGAATTAGAGCGGAGACTGCGAGCCAGGCCTTCTCGTCCAACATCAGTGCCTGACCTCCCAAATGCGCTTCTAGAAGAATGGTAAAAAATTCCCATAAACACACTCCTAAACCTTGTGGAAAGCCTTCCCAGAAGAGTTGAAGCTGTTATAGCTGCAAAGGGTGGGCCAACTCCATATTAAACCCTACGGATTAAGAATGGGATGGCATTAAAGTTCATGTGCATGTGAAGGCAGGCGTCTCAACTTTTGGCAATATAGTGTATAATAAAACAGATGTTTTGTTGTTTAAAAGCAGAGGCTTTGTTCTTGCTTTTGATATATTGCATGTTCAGATATTCATACAATAAAATATTTTGGGGGCCATGAAATTTTTGTTAAAATGATCAAAAATGCTGGCAGGGAAAGAGTTAATTGTTAACCCTGTAACTATTTAAAGTGTGACAGATTATATTATTTTATCACCTAAATAAAACATCTCACAAAAGTTGAAGTTTAGTCGTAAACGCATGTGATATTAATATTTTTTGGATACTTAAAACGGCATTTTCACAATATTTCTAATATTTTATTATAGATTAATCAACATATTTTATTTTTCTTATTTTAGCTGTGGTTTCTAAAACGTTGTATTGGGCCAAAATACAATGTTGTAAAGACGTTATCTGGGATGAGTTCCTACAGAATGATGGGAAATGGTGGGATGAAACATTGGGAGGCGGGCCTAGTGAAGGGTCAATTGTGTTAGTGTGTGCATGTGTGTGTGTTTAGCTATAACTGTTGTCC
>CM077168.1:749944-807444 GCA_039654105.1 Coreius guichenoti
CTGCGGCGTGAGCTTCAGATCATGATCAGATCGCTAAAATAGGGCTCAGTGCGTTTCAAATCCCCCAAACGAACTTGGCCTGATTTTGTTCGAAATGACGTCACACCAGTTTGTTCTTTGATTTCGCTTAAAGTATATCAGGGCATTTAGTTCATATTCAACTTGGAATGACAACGTCTGACAGATACAGTAGATGTGTATACTCAACACTAACACATGTAGTATCTGATTGTGTGTGTGTCCTCAGAGTCTCCAGTTGTAAATCCAGTCATTAAGAGTGAGAAGAAGCCGGAGGGAAACTCTTTCTTCAGCTGGCTGCTGGTGCTGGCTCTTCTGGGAGCGTGGCTGTCTGTGGGAGTCGTGTGGTTTGACCTCGTGGACTACAACAATGTGGTTGGTAAGTCCTTTTACAAACACTCCTGCTCTTTTTTTTTTGAATACTTAAATAATTCATGCAGATTCGTGGAGTGTTTACGTCTTGGCGAGGGATCTGATTTTTATAGCAATGTAAAATTGTACATGTGAGACCCGCAAAGATGACTTTTTTTCTGCAGTTTTGTAGGGATGCACTGATATGAAAATTTTGGCCGGTAACTGATAATTCTTTATATTTGAAAGCCGATAAATCTAAATCCAAATTTTTATATGATTTTTGAGAGCCTGATTACAAAAACAAAAGTCTCTCCATTAAATCCATGTCCCAAGCACACAATTATGATGTTCTCATTATAGTTTTCTGTAGCCGATATGACAGACTTGTGCTGCTCATGTTGCTCTGAACTGGAAAAAACTTACATTGCGATATTTTGTTTTTCTGCGATTATATATTATGATATAAAAACTATTTCACCAGATGATTTGAATAAATCTGCATAGAAAAGAATAAACAAATTACAAGCATAGATAAATACAATAGAAGAAAGATACAATTGAAATAAGCAGTGCTTTGTGTTTTTCAGTATTCAGGTACAGACATTCAATAATCAAATGTAAAATAACAGTCTAATTAATTAATTAATTAATACAATTGATCTTTGTTAAAGCTACAAAAGTCATTTTCCTCTTTGTTGTTTGATCACCATTGCTGGTAAATTAGGCTGCTGTCCCTTTAAGACGAATGCACGGACCTAATATAAATGACACGCATTCGTTTTCTTTCTCCATTGTTTACAACACATAATCGACTGTGTTTACGAGGAAACTCGCCAAACGGTTTCCTTTAGTTACTGTTTCTATGTCTGACAAACCATGGCACTCTCACGTTAGGGCTGGGTAAAAAATACAGATTTCTTGATTTGAATCGATTCGATTTTTACGAACCGATATCGATCCTTAAATCCCAAGAATCGATTAGTCCTGTTTTCAGTTGATGAATGAACGGATCATTGTAGCGCCTTCCATCCATTATATCCAAATAATCTTTGTTGTTTTGTTACGATTGATATGAAACTAAGTCTCAGATTTCAAATTACGTCCATTTTTATTACGAAATTCAAAAAAATAAATACCGTTTTGGCGCTGCGACGTGACCGATCAGCTCAGCTCGAGAGAAGCGGCGCGTGAACGGATCATCTCTGCTTTAATAGTTACAGCGCGAAATAAACATGTCTCATGGAATCGCTCAATCAGTGTTTCAACCGCGGAAAGACGTGAATAAAGCAGCTTGAGAACAATGTCACATAACGTCACATTTACCTCAGAAAAACCACATCCAGTGTCCATAAACTCATCAGTCAGCTAGAAACATTAACTCTAGAGAGGAGCATTTTGATAAATATATGCTCCATATTACATATTCATTATAATATTTAATGTTCTTCAATATTAATGCATGTTTGAATAAATCGGGCAAGTTTTTATGACAGCCACCATTTAAATGTTTATATTTCAAAAAACGAATTGGAGGAGAAATATGATCATGTAATTGTAAAGTTATTATTATAAAACATCAATGAGTGTAATTTAAGTGTTTGTATACAAATCAGTTCATTTTTACCTTCAGTATTATAGTAGGCTACATCTGACTCCTGTAGTTTACAGCATTAGTTAGGAGATTTGATTTCCTTGAGAAAATTTACCGTGTATTGTACCTGATATATATCCACAATAATCGGAACCAAATTGTGAAATGTGTGTCAATACCCAGCCCTGCCTCACACCACACGTCATGTTCTCACGCTGGGAAAATACAGCGCGGAGCAAAGAGAACTCAAAGTCTCAACTTTCAAATTTTGTCGGATGAATTCAGCGTCGTGATTAGTCAGATCGCTGTCAATCAAACTCGTGGTTAAGGTGATTCAGCATTCACGTGCTGTCAGTGTGTGCGCACAGAAAACAGCACGGGAGTTACAGTCCTCTTGCACTTGAAGAACACATGCAAATGATAAACTTTCGCTCTATGATGGTTAAACTTTGCAATTAATCTGGGAATCACATGCGTTCGGATCAGGAATAAACTACGATCCCTATACTTGATTTTGCACATCCTGCCATGTGACTATCGCGGATGCGCACATCCCATGTCGATGCTAAAACAATATATTGTGCAGCCCTACTCTGAACTGTATTTTCCTCATATTTCCTTCATATTTCAAGCAATTCAAACCCATCATGGTGAACAGTGCGCATCTGAAGTGTCTCAGCTGAAGGAAATACATTATTTATCGGCTTTAATATATCAGACAAATTTTCTTATTAATATATCGTGCATCTGTTTTTGCGTTTGTTCGGCCAGTTGTGCACAGGAATGGGATGCTCTTCCGAAGGGCTACAGAAAACAGGCTCTGATTCACAAATTAAACTAAACACGTTTTCAGGCGTAGATGTGTCTCACCTGATAATCTAAATGCATATGAGACACAAAACACCCCAGAATTCATGGACTTTATTAAAGGAACACTACAATTGTTTTGAAAATAGGCTCATTTTCCAGCTCCCCTAGAGTTAAACAGTTGAGTTTTACCGTTTTCGAATCCATTCAGCCGATCTCCGGGTCTGGCGGTAGCACTTTTAGCATAGCTTAGCATAGATCATTGAATCTGATTAGACCGTTTTCACTCAAAAATGACCAAAGACTTTCGATATTTTTCCTATTTAAAACTTGACTTTTCTGTAGTTACATCGTGTACTAAGACTGACGGAAAATGAAAAGTTGCGATATTTCTAGACCGATACTATACTCTCATTCCTTCGTAATAATCAAGGAACTTTGCTGCCGTATCATGAGTGCAGAGGCGCAATGATATTACGCAGCGCCTGAAAATAGGCTAACTTAACCAACGTGACAACCTGCTTGCACAGAGACCGTGCTGGGGACTATTTTCAGGCGCTGCGTAATATCATTGCGTCATTTTTGAGCGAGATGCTAACGGTCTAATCAGATTCAATGATCTATGCTAAAAGTGCTACCGCCAGACCCAGAGATCGGTAGCCTGACAAGCCAGACCCACATCAAGATGTTGGGTCTGGGAACACACCATTGGCAGGGCTCAATCCGAGGGGCGGGATAAACGGTTGTCTTTCAGATTCCCTCTGCACCCAATAGGATAGCGCTACAACCAACCAGAGCAACGAAGAAGGTGAAGCGGAGCTAGTTGATAGATTAAACTTTTGCCGTATCCGGTCGGCAAAACTCCGAACACATCTTCCTTTTTTAAGAATGACTTCAGTGCCGTTCTTTGTTCTTTTCTCAAAGAAAAGCTTAACTCCAAGTCTTCCAGAGTCGCGACTAAAGCCGTTTCGAAAGACCGCTGTTCGCCAGCTTCTTTGTTTTCAAGTAGCACGCGGAACCGTCGCAACTCTGCCGTCGTTATGTTAAGCCCGCCCACCGACTCTATACACGATGTGATTGGCCTGACTAGAGTTTGGTTTTTCAAGGTCGCAAGCCAACGGAGAGTTGCTAGACGACACTGGCTGCAAATTACATTACTGCCGCTAGGGTGCGTCTAGATTTCTAGGCTAGGAGATCGGCTGAATGGATTCGAAAACAGTAAAACTCAACTGTTTAACTCTAGGGGAGTTGGAAAATGAGCCTATGTTCAAAAAAAGTGGAGTGTTCCTTTAAAGGGGTCATATGATGCTCTTTAATGTTTTCCATTTCTTTTAGTGTGTGATGTATCTGTTTATGCATGAATAAGATCTCTTAGTCTCCTACAAAGGGCTTTATTCTGTCTAACAGAGAACACTGATCCAGACCTGCCTAAGACGCCTCCATCCAGATATTACTTCCGCAACGTCCATGTCACAATGTGAAATATTAGCATAATACCACCCGAAGACAAATGCGTAGAAAGAAGACAAGACTTAAATGAACTGTAGTGTTCAGTCGTGGAGACGCTGTATGTTTGGATGCGAAAGCAAAATCTCTTTGTTTGGCCATCCAAACATGGATGAAATCAGGAATCAGTGGTTAAGATTTACTGTGTAGCGCTGTTCCTGAGCAGTAAAACCCACCAGTTAGCCTGTGTACAAACGTGGCTTTATTCTTGTTTGTTTAACCCTTAAATGCATGAATGTTTCGCCAATCATTATTACATATTCGGGTCTTTAGAGACCCGGGTCTATATCTAACACGATTCTCGCGATAATATAAAACTCTCCTGATATTAGAGTAACAGTTACAGAAGAATAAAATAGCGCCTATTTTGTTCCCTTTTGGAGCTTGTAAGGGTTCAGTTTGAGCAGATGTTTTATACCATCATCACTGTCCTCGACAGAACTCATTTCCCAGTACATTCAGCCTCATATTCGCCATCTCAATCATATCCTCAAAACTATCATCTTCAACATCTTCAAAATCAATATTCTGATCGCTGACAGCTTCTTCACCAGGTCCACCGTCAGTGACACTAATGTTTGATTGCGTTCAGTACTTCACTGAGTTTTGCTGATGATACTTCCTATTCTTTTGTTTTCTGCCTGCGGTGACTGTGAGTGAAACGTCACTTCATCATTGTGTATCAGACATTGAAACCTTGTGGAATAATTGCACTTATTCAGTCATCAAAGATTCAATTATTGTTGTGCAGAAAAAATATACTTGCACTCCTACACGCCTCGGGTCGTTAGCGACCCTATACATTTTATTTATTTTTTTTTACAAAAAATGATTGGGAAAACAGGCATTCTTTTATAATCTTATTATTTTTTCTTGTTATTGTTGATAATGAATACATTGAGAAATACTAAGAAGGTTCATGTCTCACTAAAGACCCGAGGAATGTGTTTAAGGGTTAACAAGTCTTTTCTTTTATTCTCGCTCAATGAAAGGCGCTCTTGGAGGAGTGTATGATGCTGATGGCGATGGAGACTTTGATGTAGAAGATGCCAAAGTTTTGTTGGGTAAGTGTGACTTATTTGTATATGTGGTTTTTGTCCTGCACGTCTGACTAAGGTCTGTCTCTGTCACACACACACACACACACACACACACACACACTTTCAGACATGAGATAAGGAAGTGGTCTAACCATAAGCTTTTCCTGTGACACTATGTTTAAATGTGTTGTTTTCATGAACTTGCCTCATGCAGAAATGCGTCTGCTTGAGGTTTCCTGTCATTTGATGGTGTTCTGACTAGCATCTCACTAGCTGGTTTTCAAAATGGTAAAATCAGCTAGTGAGATGCACAGGTAAGTGTAAAGTACTTGGCTTATATACAGTGGTTAATAACGGCCACATCGACTGGTGATAGGCAGCGTTCATGTCTGTCTGGTTATCGGTATCATTCTTATGACTTTCTCCCCTTCAGAGAATGCTACTGTGGCTACTAAGGGAAAAACCTTAAGAAAAAATGTCACATTGGAGGAAGACAGTATCCAAGCAGCCCATTCCAAGATCACATGTAAAGACATTTTGTGGCTTTCACGGACACTGCTGTCCTTGTTCGTTTGTCATTTGTGTTTGCTTGCACTGAGAAACCTGCAACAGGATATGAGTTGTAGTGTTTCTGTGACACTGGCATGTTGGAAGGTGTGTTGGTGTGTTGTTTGAGGTGTTTGAAGAAGCATTTTATTCTGACTTGGCTTTTGGCACCCAAGCTTGACTGAAGTGGATTTATTGATGATTGACACGTTCAGTTGGTTTTATTTTTAAGTGTCCCTTCTTGTCCTCCATGTAATGCATGACTCTGTGGAGCCCTGCATGGTGCGGTCTTGATGTAGAGAAGGTTTTCTGTGTGTGATGTTGAAATGCAGTTTACACAACATCAGTTGCAAAGATACACAAGCAGCAGAAGGTGAAATGTCAGTGGTGTGTTTCAAGATTAAAGGGGTCATGAACTGGCTTTTTAATACTGTTGTCTGAGGTCATCTTATGACGTTTGCGTGGTTTTTACATTCAAAAACATCATAATGAATAAGTAATAGGCTATTTTCTACTCTGGTTTTGAGCCTAGCTCCCGAAACGCTCTGTTTTTATGGGCCACATTGAAGACTTGGAAGTAAACGCCCACTGCTATGATTGGATAACAGTTTTGCATATTATAATGAGCTTCGGCTGCCCCGTCAACGGCAACCAGGGCTCGCAAAATGTCTTTATCAAACAAACACAATGATTTCTTTCTCATCCACCCGCAATTCATTAGAATGTTATTTTGTATTACTTGGCCCGCCCAATCGGTGGATATAACCGCGAACTGTGCATCACTAACACACACGCACACACACACACACACACACAAGCCAAGTATGAACATGGGCCCATACATGTTCGAGTCTGATCCCGAATCGCAGGGCAATGAACCATCAATACCTCAAATACAAAGGATACTCCAGCCTGTGACAGCGTGGTGTGTTATGTTCAGTTAGACACATACACATAATCAGTAGATATCAAACGATCTGTAACAATGCAATACTATCACATATAAAAACATGTTTTACTCACATAAGTGTGTTGCATCATTCCTGCCGGCTCCAGAAGCCACAGCATCGTTTTTAATCTCATCCTGTCTGCAAATCCAGTCTCTTGTTTACAAACGAATCCGGTGAAATGAAGCGAACAAATGCAATGTCTTCCCCACGTCAGCTGGATCTTCAGTAAAAATAAAGTTCAACCATGCATTCATAATACTGGAGTCCGAAGGAAGCTTATGCGGCATGTTTATTACTTGGTAGCCAATCCGGTTAAGCTCCACGTAGGCCTGTGTTATTTATCTAACATGTCAGGCGTGAGGGCGGGGCTACAGGATCAGGCGTTCTTCTTCTTCTCCGGTTAAGGCGGCGTTTCACTGAACTCTGACGTCACGGGGATGCACATTCGCAGATCTCTCGTTTGCTGAGCCAGCTGTCAATAAAAGCTTTACTTTGACTAACAAGGGAGTTTTCAGCTCTGAAACTTACAGGATATTCTTATATTACGATGACCTTTTATATATCAAAAGCTCAAGGAAAAATTGATTTCTCAATTCATGACCCCTTTAAAAATGTCTATGATGGCAAATCAGTGCACACAATAGAGAGATTCGAGGAAGTAAAAATCAATGTTTTCCCCAGATAAACTGATTTTAACTGTAACTGAGACAGACCTACCATGAGTTGCAAAGTTTTTGAGCCATCGTATATGCTTCTGTAGAAGCCACAGGTCATCATAGTTTTTTATTTTAAAATCATGTTATAGAAACAGAGGATTTCTATTTGTGTCATGTGAATTAATACTACTAAGGATGGACATGCAATAAACTAAAACACCGTGAGATTTTTCTTTGTGCGCTCATAAAGACATGTGCAGGTTGTTGCACTGAACCGACTCCATATTTATGGCAGAAACAATGAATTAAAGTGATAGGTTGCCCAAAAATTTACTGACCCTCATGTCGCTCCAAACTCATCTTTCGTTCATGTTCGGAACACAAATTGAGATATTTTTAATATCCTCTCATCATTTTGAAAGTCCATGCATCCAAAATTTTCATAAACAATGTTCAATGCACATAGAGCACATTCAAATTGAATAATCAAATGTAAAAAAAATGTTGCTTTAAATTTTATTAAGTCATTCAGTCAAGCGCAGTGTGTGATTTTCTCTTTGTCTTGTTGTTCGATTAACATTAATGACAGGTTTATTAGGCTGCTGTCACTTTAAGACTGAATATGCACTTTACGTTCACAAGATATAACCGATTGGGTTTACGTGTATACTCACCATTTTTACATATTTTTGCATCTGTTTGACCGTTTAGGTGTGAACCCGAAGCTCACTTTGCTTGGGAGTTCTCTTTTGTGCTTTTAATAACTATTTTTAATTTCAAGCACGTCCCATTTTACGAAAGTCACGTTACATGATTTTACTGATTTGCACGTTAAGTTTGGGTTTTTAAGGAGGAGCGAAAGTGCACCGCTGTAAAGAAAAATAATGGAATGGGGCACAATAATCCAAAGCCAAAATCGAAACTCAATTTTGGTTTATCGCACGGCCCTATTTACCATATGTGATGTGCTCCATTTATGTGCATTGCTCAATGATTATATCGTAGTTTGTCACTCTTGCATTCTTAATCAGTGAGTGTGACAAACCTCCAGCAAAAACAGGAGATTAAAATCAAGTTGTTCCAAACAGGATATTGGGATGCACTATGCACTTGGCTTATATGCTTTGATTATGTCGTGTTAGTCGTGGCATTGTTTCGACAACCTTATGCAAACCTTATATCAGGGTTTCCGCGGGTCTTAAAAAAAGTCTTAATTTGACCTTTCACAATTTAAGTCTTTAAAAATGTCTTAAATTGGAGCAGAAAGTCTTAAATTCAATATCACGACATTAGATTAGGGCCCTATGATTTCTGCGATGCAGAAAACATGGACGGAACCGCAGAATCAATTCATAAAAGTGGAATATAAGTAAAAGACTGAATTAGAGAAAAAATAAAACTTATTTCATAGGGCCCTAAAACATTTTTTTTTTGTTAAACGTTTAATAAATTGCTGTTAAATGGTCTGTTTCATGATTTCAATTAATTAGACATGCTTTTTGATTAATACAAATTAATTTAACCATTAAAACAGAGCCCAGAAAAATTAAAACAGAATAAACTATAAAACAAAAAAATAAATGAATAAAACAGATTTCATAGGGCCCTAATTTAATTGCAAAATTAAATTGCATGAACTGCAAAAAATGTTTATCTAGGATTTTTGTTTTCCAGTACAAATGAAGAAATTAAGTCTTGATTTCTGAGAAATTGTACAAAATTGAGTTTATGCTTAAAAAAAGAACAAATATCTGTCAATGGGTATGAAAATAACTTGCATTTGAGTTAAGTTGATGTTTATGAACACATTGGCAGATATTTGCTCTTCTTTTAATCATAAAATCACTTTCACAAGATTTCTTATCTCAAGATATTTTTTGTAAAATTAGTTCAAAAGTAATGGAGATCTGATGAAAAAATTTGAATTTTCTAACTCTGAAGTGTCACAAATACTTATTTACATTTAGAGAACATATTGATGTGTTCCCTTCAATTTATTCCTTACATTTTCTTTAAAAACAGGTCTTAAATTTACCTTCATTAAACCTGCAGAAACCCTGTTATATTGATGATGGAAGAGCAACTCCATAAATTCTTCTCCAGCACATCCCAAAGTGTTTCAATGGGGTTAAGGTCAGGTGGTCAATTCATGTGTAGAAAGCTTATTGGCGATAAGATGATAATTTTACCGATTCCGATGTTGTTCCAATAATACTGTGCATCCCTAAAGATGCTGTTGCTCATTGGAGGGAATATTCAAAACATCTTCATTTGTGTTCCAAAGATGAACTGAAGTGTTATGGAATGTTGAATGCATTAATGCCGTCTGATATGATCCTATCTTTGGTATCTCTTACCCAATGCATTCTAAAAAAGTCTGTATTATTTTTACTTACTTATTTTCTGATGCTTTGGTATTCAGCTAAAAGTGTTTGTGCCTTAAAATATATTGGATCAGTAATCCATATTGGATTGCATGTGTTCTCTAACCTTCCAGTTGCTACAACTACACATCTTACTTCTATGCAAAAGTGCAGGTTGTCATTCACTGTTTGTCCCTCTTTCAATGCAGATGAGACAACTAAAGAAGTGGGGTTAAAAAAAGACAGAGGTACTCAGCATGAGTTCTGGTGTTAGTACCACAATAAATTAGCTTCAATGCAGCTTTTTGATTGCATGCTTTAATTGCAAAATCTGTTTTATTTATTTTTGTAGACTAGGGTGTTGAAACTGTTACAGTCTATAGGGATACTAATATACACTTAAAGCAGTAGTTGACCCAAAAACTATAATTATATCATGATTTACTCACCCTCATGTTGTTCCAAAACCTGTATGACTTCTGTGGCACACAGGATGCTTATTATATTTTTTTTACGTATGCTTGTGTGTGCGTGCATATGTATGCATGTAGACTATATGGACAAAAGTAATCTCTTAATTCTTGAATTCAGGTGTTTCAATCAGACCCATTGCCACAAGTGTATAAAATAAAGCCATGCAGTCAGTATTTACAAACATTTGTAAACAAAATCTTGTTTAAAACTTGTGAATTCAAGCATGGTACTGTGAAAGGATGCCACCTTGGCAATAACTTTTATCCCTGCTAGATATTTCACAGTCAACTGTAAGTAGTATAATTGGAAAGTGGAAGTGTTAGGGACTGCACGTTTAGTCACAGAGCGGGGTCACTGAGTGCAAAGTCGCAAACGCTCTGCTGATTTCATAGGTGAAGAGTTCCAAACTTCCAGAGGCATTAATATCAACACAAAAACTGTGCGGCGGGAGCTTCGTGGAGTGGGTTGGCCAAGCAGCTGTGTGTAAAGCACGCCACCGCTGGACTCTGAAGCAGTGGAAACGTGTTCTTTGGAGTGACCAATCACACTTCTCTGTCTGGCAGTCTGATGGGCAGTCTTGGTTTGGCAAATGCCAGGAGAATATTACCTTCCTGACTGCATTGTGCCAACTGTAAAGTTTGGTGGAGGAGCAATAATGTTATGGCACTGTTTTTTAGGAGTTGGGCTTGGCCCCTTAGTTCCTGTGAAGGGAAATCTTAATGCTTCAGCATACCAAGACATTTTGGACAATGCTATGCTTCCAACTTTGTGGGAACAGTATGAAGAAGATGCTTTTCTATTCCATCATAACTGTTCCCCAGTCCACAAAGCAAGGTCCATAAAGACATGGTTGGATGAGTTTGGTGTGGAAGCCCGCAGACAGTCCTGACCTCAACCCCATCCAACACCTTTGGGATGAACTGGAATGGAGATTGAGAGCCAGGATTTGTGGAAATCCTTACATTTAATCATTTAGCAAATGCTTTTATCCAAAGCGACTTCCAAATGAGGAGAGCAATAGAAGCAATCAATGATCTATTAGTAGGGCATCAATATGCAAGTGCTGTGACCAGTCCCAGTTAGTCTAGCGCAGAACACGTAGCAAGTTTAAAAAAATATATAGATATAGAATAGTAAGTGTTAGTATTAATGGGTCAAGTGTTGCCGAAAAAGATGCGTTTTCAGACGTTTCTTGAAAATGGCTAAAGACTCGGCAGCTCGGGTTGAGTTAGGCAGGTCATTCCACCAGCAGGAACAGTCCAGGTGAACGTTTGTGAAAGTGATTTTGTGCCTCTTTGAGATGATGGCACCACAAGGCACCGTTCACCTGCAGAATGCAAGCTTCTGGAATATTACATAGGTCTGGAGTAATGAGTTTAGGTATGGGGTGATTGATCTGTAGGCATCAGTACCTTGAATTGATGCAAGTGGCAATTGGCAAGCAGTGCAAGTTTATGAGGAGAGGTGTGAAGTGCGCTCTCTTCGGCTCGATAAAGACCACTCTTGCTGCAGCATTCTGGATCAGTTGCAGAGGTTTGACAGGAAGGCCTGCCAAGAGAGCATTACAATAGTCCAATCTGGATAGAATAAGAGCTTGGACAAGGAGTTGTGTAGCTCCGATAGGAAGAGCCTGATCCTCCTGATGTTGTATAAGGCAAATCTGCAGGACCGGGCAGTTCTAGCAATGTGGTCTGTGAAGTTCAACTGATTATCAATCACAACTCCTGGCTGTCCTGGATGGAGTTCCCAGAAGAGTGGAAGATGTTATACAGTGGGGAGAACAAGTATTTGATACACTGCTGATTTTGCAGGTTTGCCCACTTACAAAGCATGTAGAAGTCTGTAATTTTTATCATAGGTACTCTTCAACTGTGAGAGATGGAATCTAAAACAAAAATCCAGAAAATCACATTGTATGATTTTTAAGTAATTAATTTGCATTTTATTGCATGACATAAGTATTTGATACATCAGAAAAGCAGAACTTAATATTTGGTACAGAAACCTTAGTTTGCAATTACAGAGGTCATACGTTTCCTGTAGTTCTTGACCAGGTTTGCACACACTGCAGCAGGGATTTTGGCCCACTCCTCCATACAGACCTTCTCCAGATCCTTCAGGTTTCGGGGCTGTCGCTGGGCAATACGGACTTTCAGCTCCCTCCAAAGATTTTCTATTGGGTTCAGGTCTGGAGACTGGCTAGGCCACTCCAGGACCTTGAGATGCTTCTTACGGAGCCACTCCTTATTTGCCCTGCCTGTGTGTTTCGGGTCGTTGTCATGCTGGAAGACACAGCCACGACCCATCTTCAATGCTCTTACTGAGGGAAGGAGGTTGTTGGCCAAGATCTCACGATACATGGCCCCATCCATCCTCCCCTCAATACGGTAGAGTCGTCCTGTCCCCTTTGCAGAAAAGCCTCCCCAAAGAATGATGTTTCCACCTCCATGCTTCACGGTTGGGATGGTGTTCTTGGGGTTGTACTCATCCTCCTTCTTCCTCCAAACACGGCGAGTGGAGTTTAGACCAAAAAGCTCTATATTTGTCTCATCAGACCACATGACCTTCTCCCATTCCTCCTCTGGATCATGCAGATGGTCATTGGCAAACTTCAGACGGGCCTGGACATGCGCTGCCTTGAGCAGGGGGATCTTGCGTGCGCTGCAGGATTTTGGTTTTCTTTGAGACTGTGGTCCCAGCTCTCTTCAGGTCATTGACCAGGTCCTGCCGTGTAGTTCTGGGCTGATCCCTCACCTTCCTCATGATCATTGATGCCCCACGAGGTGAGATCTTGCATGGTGCCCCAGACTGAGGGAGATTGACCGTCATATTGAACTTCTTCTATTTTCTAATAATTGCGCCAACAGTTGTTGCCTTCTCACCAAGCTGCTTGCCTATTGTCCTGTAGCCCATCCCAACCTTGTGCAGGTCTACAATTTTATCCCTGATGTCCTTACACAGCTCTCTGGGCTTGGCCATTGTGGAGAGGTTGGAGTCTGTTTGATTGAGTGTGTGGACAGGTGTCTTTTATACAGGTAACGAGTTCAAACAGGTGCAGTTAATACAGGTAATGAGTGGAGAACAGGAGGGCTTCTTAAAGAAAAACTAACAGGTCTGTGAGAGCCAGAATTCTTACTGGTTGGTAGGTGATCAAATACTTATGTCATGCAATAAAATGCAAATTAATTATTTAAAAATCATACAGTGTGATTTTCTGGATTTTTGTTTTAGACTCTGTCTCTTACAGTGATAAAAAATACAGACCTGTACATGCTTTGTAAATAGGAAAACCTGCAAAATCGGCAGTGTGTCAAATACTTGTTCTCCCCACTGTAGCTACAAAGGAGAACCAACTCCATATTAATGTCTATGTATTTAGAATGTAATGTCATTGCAGTCCCTTTTGGTGTAATGGTCAAGTGTCCCAATACTTTTGTCCATATAGTGTGAGTTAGCTTTAGAATAAATTACAATCTTCTTATAGCTTGCATTGGTTTTTTTAATAAATTGCAGAGCAAATAAACATTTGAGCATCAGCAAAAAAAAAAGGTGCAATAAACTGAAAATTTAAATCAACACCCAAACAAACAATTTTGTGAATTTTGTGAAAAGGTGCAGTAACCGAAAACTGTTGAAAATTGAAATCAAAACTCGAACAAACAATTTTGTGAATATTTGCTAGATGTCTGCACTGTCTTTGCTAAAAAAAAATGTGTTTGTACATAGTACTGGCTTTGTAAATAGGAAACAACCCCAAAGTGGATTAGACTGATCCATGGAGCACCAAAGCACTCTTATAGCCAATCAGCAATAAGGGGCATATGAGCTCATGATGGGGGAGGAGAGAGAGTGAGCAAACAGTACATTTGAGAAAGACTGTAGAAAGAGAGTTGGCTGAGATATTACCAAAGATATCGTGGCCTCGGCTGATATTCTCCCGCCTAGCTTCCAGGAGCCACTGATTTGGCGCTTCGAGTGACTAAGCATACGTTCACGTTCAATTGGTCACTCGATGGCAGGGCTGGTGGCTGTGGAAAGACACTTATGGCTGAATCTCACTAAGATTTGCAATAATGGTAAGGCCTTTCTTTTGGACATGCCGATTTTTCAATCTGGACTTTTTAGCGTCTAGGTGAATGTGGTCGTCGAAAAGGTTAGTGAAACAACAGCAGTCGTCAGCATTTAAGCAGCTGATTCCATGGCGAGCCCACTTTCGTGACAGTTCCGCCCAACCTAAACGGACAGGCTGGGAGGTGCAGTCTCATCCCGTGGCCTTCCAGCACCCTCGTAGACGTGTTAAACTGGCAAGGCTTCCCACCCTTCAGATCAGCAGGGCCACTCCTGATCAGATGGTCAGGAAATTGAGGGCTGGTTTCCTCACGGAGCTAGTGGTTAAACCGCTAATCTGTTGTTGCCCTTTTCCACTCAGCCCTCCGTGGTCTGTTCTGTCAATATTGCTGTTAGACGCACCTCGGCCAACAACAGACTGGTCGTTCATGGAGTATGCCTCAGTGCCTTCGGCCTCGCCGCACTTATAACTGTTGTCGGTGCCTGGAAGTCATGCCTTGTGTCACATGTAAAGCATCATTAGAGGGTGACGCTTCCATGGAATGTTTTGGGCTTTCCCATCGGGATCAGGGTTTGCTTTTCAAACTGCGCTCTTTCCCTGCTGCGGGTGCACTTCAGGCGCACGTCAGATGCACAAAACAATTTTTTTCTCATATCTCAGACCCCAGTAGTTGGAGATACTGTGCTTTGCTCGGGCACGGGGCCTCCATTACCTCTTTGGAAGCTTCTGCTATGGGTTCTGCAGACTGTAGAAAAGGGGAATACCATCCAATTTCAATGCAGTCCTCCTCTCTTCAACGGGGTACTTCCCACACTAGTTGGTGTGAACAAATGGGCAATAGAGGATGTTCCCTCATCAGAGGAAGAGAGCAGGTTTTACAGCTATTACTTTCTTGTGCCGAAAAAGGATGGAGGTCTACGGCCTGTTTCGAACTATGCTCTGGTCAGGAGCAGATTTCAGATGTTGATGCAGAAGCAGATCTTGTTGCAGATTCAACCAGGTGACTGGTTTGTCACGGTGGATCTGAAAGACGCTTACTTTCACATTCAGATAATCCGAAAACACAGGAAGTTTCTAAGGTTCACTTTTGGGGGGAAAGCATGCCAATTTCGGGTGCTTCCTATTGGCCTGGCTTTAGCACCTCTCATGTTCACAAAGTACATGGTTGCTGCGCTGACTCTAGGGCATTCTGCAAGCAGCAGACGATTTTTCTGGAGGTGGATTTGGACTCATGCACAATGCGGGCACTGTTGTCTCCCGCTCATGTTTCTTCTCTCTGTGCCTGTCTGTCCCTTTTCAGTTCAGGTCTGAGCGTCACAGTGGAATTTTGGGTCTGATGGCAGCTTCCACAGCAGTAATACCTTTGGGTTTGCTGAACTTGAGGCCTTTCCTCTGGTGATGCAAGAACAGGGGTCCTTCTCCCCGGTTACCGGCCGCATGATAAGGGTCTTGTGCTCTTGCCTTTGTGCCCTTGCTGTATGGAAGCAACCTCAGTTTCTGGCCCAGGGTGTCACAGTGGTGGCTTACATAAACCACTAGGGGGAGATGCAATCTTGCCGCATGTGACTGCTAGCGCAACATATCCTCCTTTGGGAGCAGAACAAGCTTCTGTCTCTCAGGGCGGTTTATGTTCCAGGTCTCACAAATCTCCAGGGATTCCGAGCAATGGAGGTTACTCCAGATGGTAGATCTGATCTGGCAATGCTTCGGCAGAGCAGAGGCTGATCTGTTTGCTTCCAAGGAGATGGCTCATTGTCCTCTATGGTTCTCCCTCTTAAACCCGGCATTTCTGGGATTAGATGCCCTGGTTTAGGCATGGCTGAAGCTGCATCTGTAAGCATTTCTGCTGATCAAGCTGCTTCAGGCAGTGCTGCTCAGGGTGCGTCTGCTGTTGGTGGCTCTGCGTTGTCCCTCTCAGGTATGATTTTTGGACCTGATTGCGCTCCTAGAGGCTCTGCCTGGGAGATTCCGATCAGGGCGGATTTGCTGTCGCAACTGAGAGGCAAGATTTGGCATCCAATCCCATGGATTTGGAGCCTTTGGATTTGGCCACTGAATGGTCTTCTCTGTTGACTCAGGGTCTCTCAACTGAAGTTCAAAAGATCATTAGGAGTGCTAGGGCTCTTTCTACTACAAGGTTGTATGTCCTTAAATGGAGTTTTTGGCTGTTTGGTGCAGATTCTGTAGTGAGGATCCAGTTAACTGCCTAGTGGATTCAGTGCTGGACTTCCTTCAAGAGCGCTTTTCTGCTAGTGTGGGACCATCCATACTGAAGGTCTATGTAGTAGCTATCGCTGCTTTCCATGTGCTGGAGGGGGTGCTTCTCTGGGGAAACATACCCTCGTTTCTCAGTTTCTGTGTGGGATGAGATGGTGGAGGCCTTTCCGTCCCCTAGCTATTCTTTCTTGGGATCTTTCTGTGGTCTTGGAGGGTCTCTCAATGGCTCTTTTTTAACCCTTGGAGTCTGCCTCAGAACAGTTTTTGACTCTTAAGACAGTTCTGTTACTGACTTTAACATCCCTCAAGTGTGTTGGTGACCTTCAAGCTTTGTCATTCATCTTGCATGGACTTCGCTCCTGGCCTAGTCAGTGCTTTCTTGAGGCCTAAAGTTGTGCCTAAGGTTGCAATGGTTCCTCTTCACTCTCAGGTAGTGGTGTTGCAGTCTTTTATCCTCCACCTTTTGCATCACAGGAGGAGGAGAGACTACATATCCTGTGCCCAGTGAGGGCTTTTAAAGATTTATGTTGACCACATGGGTCAGTTGTGTAAATCTTAGGAGCTTATTCTTTGTTTTGGTGGTGGCTGCAGAGGGCTTGCTGGCACAAAACCAAGAATGTTGCATTTGAGTTCTTGTGCCTATGAGGTGCGTGGCCAGGCTTCGCCTCTGGCAGTTAGAGCTCGCTCTATTAGGAGTGTAGCTTCTTATAAGACTCTTCTTAAAGGGCTCTCTGCACGCCTTTGTCAAATTTTATAATCTGTGCCTGGGTTCCCATAGCTTCAGCTACTTTTACAGCATCTCGTTCCCTATTCAGGGAACAAGGATTACATAAATAACCTCAAGCATTTTGCTATGTTTCACAGAAGTAAGATATGCTGTTGTTGAATCACAGCTTATCCATGCATACTTGCACAATCTGTCTGATGCAGCAGCTGTTAGAGTCGTTGCCTGTGTTGCATAGCATCGCTGTTATTTGGGGGGGCAGAGCAATAAAGGGAGGTGTATGTTTGTTTGGGTGTCAGTTTCAAATATTAACAGTGTTTATCACTTACTGCACCTTTAGAGAACTGCATGTGCTTTTTCCTCTCTCATGAATCACGAAAGGTAGATACTCAGACACTTAAGTCGTATAATATGTGTGAATGCATGGGAGATGAACGGTGAGCCTTCTGAGATGTGAACTTTTGTCCCACTCATTCTCAGAACATCCTACCAGAGATATTGGGCGAAAGCTGAAAGCAGCTCTGAAGGAGCAGCTACGAATGATTCATGAGAAGATTGAAGCCAAAAAGATCGCCAAACTAGCCCTTGCAGAGGTCCGTAGTGTTTTGGCTCAAGAGGAAGAGGAGAGACAAGCTACTCTTGCTGCTAAAAAAATCAAAGAAGAGGCAGAAGCTAAATTACAAAAGGAACGAATACAAAGAGAACAGGAGGAGAAAGCAGAGAAGGAGCGAGTGGAACAAGAAAAACGGGCCAAAGAACAAGCAGAAAAAGAAAGGATGGAGAAAGAGAGAGCGGAAAAGGGAAGACTGGAGAAAGAAAAAGCGGAAAAGGAAAGACTTGAGAAAGAAAAGGCTGCCAAAGAAAAGGCAGAAAAAGAAAGACTGGAGAAAGAAAAGGCAGAAAAAGAAAGACTGGAGAAAGAAAAGGCAGAAAAGGAAAGACTGGAGAAAGAAAAAGCAGAGAAGGAAAGACATGAGAAAGAAAAAGAAGAGAAAGAAAGACTTGCCAAAGAAAAGGCAGAAAAAGAAAGACTTGCCAAAGAAAGGACAGAAAAAGAAAGACTTGCCAAAGAAAAGGCAGAAAAAGAAAGGCTTGAGAAAGAAAAGGCAGAAAAGGAAAGACTTGCCAAAGAAAAGGCAGAAAAAGAAAGACTTGAGAAAGAAAGACTGGCCAAAGAAAAGGCAGAAAAAGAAAGACTTGCCAAAGAAAGGACAGAAAAAGAAAGACTTGCCAAAGAAAAGGCAGAAAAAGAAAGACTTGAGAAAGAAAAGGCAGGGAAAGAAAGACTTGAGAAAGAAAAGGCAGAAAAAGAAAGACTTGCCAAAGAAAAGGCAGAAAAAGAAAGACTTGAGAAAGAAAAGGCAGAAAAGGAAAGACTTGCCAAAGAAAAGGCAGAAAAAGAAAGACTTGAGAAAGAAAGACTGGCCAAAGAAAAGGCAGAAAAAGAAAGACTTGCCAAAGAAAAGGCAGAAAAAGAAAGACTTGAGAAAGAAAGACTGGCCAAAGAAAAGGCAGAAAAAGAAAGACTTGCCAAAGAAAAGGCAGAAAAGGAAAGACTTGAGAAAGAAAAGGCAGAGAAAGAAAGACTTGCCAAAGAAAAGGCAGAAAAGGAAAGACTTGCCAAAGAAAAGGCAGAAAAAGAAAGACTTGCCAAAGAAAAGGCAGAAAAAGAAAGACTTGCCAAAGAAAAGGCAGAAAAAGAAAGACTTGAGAAAGAAAAGGCAGAAAAAGAAAGACTTGCCAAAGAAAAGGCAGAAAAGGAAAGACTTGAGAAAGAAAAGGCAGAAAAAGAAAGACTTGCCAAAGAAAAGGCAGAGAAAGAAAGACTTGAGAAAGAAAAGGCAGAAAAAGAAAGACTTGCCAAAGAAAAGGCAGAAAAAGAAAGACTTGAGAAAGAAAAGGCAGAAAAAGAAAGACTTGCCAAAGAAAAGGCAGAAAAAGAAAGACCTGAGAAAGAAAAGGCAGAAAAAGAAAGACCTGAGAAAGAAAAGGCAGAAAAAGAAAGACCTGAGAAAGTAAAGGCAGAAAAGGGAAGAAAGGAGAAACCAGAGGAAGAAAAGCCTGCTAAAGAGAAACCAGAGAAAGAAAGACTAGCCCAAGAAAGAGAGAAGGCACCAAAGGAGCAAGCAGAGAAAGATGTAAAGGAGAAGAAAAAGAAGGAAAGAGAAAATGTGAACAATCACAAAGAAGAAAAGGTGACAAAAGTAAATAAAAAATCACATGATCAATCAGAAGATGAAAAAGAATCAGCCGATGAGCAGAACACCAAAGAGGAGAAAATATCAACCCGTGGTTTACTGAAATCTTCAAACAAAAAAATCAAGAAATAATCGTGAACTGCCATAGCTAAGCAAAAACCCCTGATGTATTAGGGACGGTGTTGGGAAGTAAATGGTTAAACGCAGTGATGTGACCGTATGTGGTTCTGAACGCTGCATCGCTGTGATCTGTCACATGGTGTTGTGCCGGTAGGGAAGGAGGGCGTAACCCAACTGTCCACTCACTGCGTCGGGAGTCCGACTCATTTTAGTCAAACCTTCTCTCGGATGTTTCATGTAATTAAACATGACTTCTCCGATCCAATGAGTGATTGAGCCTGCACAGAAGAGTCCAGGCTGCATTTGAAATATATTTAGTCTGTTATATAAATTTGTGTGTTTAATAGATTTACTAAGTGAATATTTATGTTTTCAGTTTTATCGCTATCACCTTTATTATTTTGTGACATCGCAATTTTCTCTGCTTTTTGTTCAACATGTTGCTTTCTTATGACATTTACCCACATTCAAGTGTTGATTAAAAAAATGAATGCATGATCATGGGAGCTTTGATATATGTTCCTGGTATGGGAATTTAATTAAAATACAATTTTGATCAAAAAAAGAATGCATGATCAAAAATGCTGCCACTGGCTGGCAACTTGGTTGGACTGAGTTGGTTGTATTTGGGCATAGAAAACTCAAATCTGTTAAGTGACTTGAAATCCTGTGGAGCCCCTAAAAGGACATGGAGATGGAGAAAATATGAGATGAGAGGAAAAACTATATTTCAAAACTTTTGCGTTCACCCAAGAATCTTTGCGTTCATTCGCAAAACTTTTGCGTTCGCTTGAGAAACTTTGCGTTTGCTTGAAAACGTTTTGCATTCCATTAAGAAATTTTGCGTTTGCTTGCAAAACTTTTGCATTCGCTTGAGAAACTTTGCTTTCGTTTGCAAAACTTTTTCGTTCCCCTGAGAAACTCTGTGTTCACTCGCAAACTTCTGCATTTCATTGAGAAACTTTGCTTTCGTTTGCAAAACTTTTGCATTTCATTGAGAAACTTTGCTTTCGTTTGCAAAACTTTTGTGTTCCCCCAAGAATCTTTGCGTTTGCTTGCAAAACTTTTGCGTTCCCCCAAGAATCTTTGTGTTCCCTTGCAAAACTTTTTCGTTCCCCTGAGAAACTCTGTTCACTCGCAAACTTCTGCATTTCATTGAGAAACTTTGCGTTCATTCGTAAAACTTTTGCGTTCGTTTGAGAAACTTTGCGTTCTCTTGCAAAACTTTTGCGTTCGCTTGAGAAACTTTGCGTTCGCTTGAGAAACTTTGCGTTCGTTTGAGAAACTTTGCTTTCGTTTTGCAAAACTTTTGCGTTCCCCAAGAATCTTTGCGTTCGTTTGCAAAACTTTTGTGTTCGCTTGAGAAACTTTGCTTTCGTTTGCAAAACTTTTGCGTTCCCCAAGAATCTTTGCGTTCGCTTGCAAAACTTTTGTTCGCTTGAGAAGCTTTGCTTTCGTTTTGCAAAACTTTTGCGTTCCCCAAGAATCTTTGCGTTCGCTTGCAAAACTTGCGTTCGCTTGAGAAACTTTGCTTTCGCTTGCAAAACGTTTGCGTTTGGTTGAGAAAATTTGCGTTCGCTCGCAAAACTTTTGCGTTCCCTTAAGAAACTTTGCGTACGTTTGAGAAACTTTGCCTTCGCTTGCAAACGTTTTGCATTCCCTTAAGAAATTTTGCGTTCGCTTGCAAAACTTTTGCGATCCCCCAAGAATCTTTGTGCTCACTTGCAAAATGTTTGCATTCCCCTCAGAAACTTTGCGTTCTTTCTTAAAACTTTTGCGTTCCCCCAAGTATTTTTGTGCTCACTTGCAAAACATTTGTTCCCTTGAGAAACTTTTGCATTTGCTTGAGAAACTTTGGGTTCACTCGCAAAACTTTGCGTTCCCCCAAGAATCTTTGCGTTTGCTCGCAAAACTTTTGTTCCCTTGAGAAACTTTGCATTCGCTTGAGAATTTTTGTTTTCGTTTGCAAAACTTTTGCGTTCCCCAAGAATCTTTGCTTTTGTTTGCAAAACGTTTGCGTTCACTTGAGAAACTTTGCGTGCACTCGCAAACTTTTGCATTTCATTGAGAAGCTTTGCGTTCATTCACAAAACTTTTGCGTTCGCTTGAGAAACTTTGTATTCGCACCCAAAACCTTTGCGTTTCCCCAAGAATCTTTGCGTTCCCTTGCTAAACTTTTTGCGTTCGCTCGAGAAACTTTGTATTCGCACCCAAAACGTTTTCGTTTAACCAAGAAACTTTGCATTCGCTTGCAAAACTTTTGCGTTCCCCCAAGAATCTTTGCGTTCCCTTGCAAAATTTTTTGCGTTCGCTTGAGAAACTTTGCGTACGTTTGAGAAACTTTGCCTTCGCTTGCAAACGTTTTACACTCCCTTAAGAAATTTTGCGTTCCCCCAAGAATATTTGCCTTCGCTTGCAAACGTTTTGCATTCCCTTAAGAAATTTTGCGTTCGCTTGCAAAACTTTTGCGATCCCCCAAGAATCTTTGTGCTGACTTGCAAAACGTTTGCGTTCCCCTCAGAAACTTTGCGTTCATTCTCAAAACTTTTGCGTTCCCCCAAGTATTTTTGTGCTCACTTGCAAAACATTTGTTCCCTTGAGAAACTCTGTTCACTCGCAAACTTTGCGCTCATTCGTAAAACTTTTGCGTTCGTTTGAGAAACTTTGCGTTCGCTTGCAAAACTTTTGCGTTCGCTTGAGAAACTTTGCTTTCGTTTGCAAAACTTTTGCGTTCCCAAGAATCTTTGCGTTCCCTTGCTAAACTTTTGCGTTCGCTTGAGAAACTTTGCGTTCGTTTGAGAAACTTTGCTTTCGTTCGCAAAACTTTTGCGTTCCCAAGAATCTTTGCGTTCCCTTGCTAAACTTTTGTGTTCGCTTGAGAAACTTTGCTTTCGTTTGCAAAAGTTTGCGTTCACTCGAGAAACTTTGTATTCGCACCCAAAACGTTTTCGTTCCCCCAAGAATCTTTGCGTTCCCTTGCAAAACTTTTTGCGTTCGCTTGAGAAACTTTGCTTTCGTTTGCAAAACGTTTGCGTTCGCTTGAGAAATTTTGCGTTCGCTCGAGAAACTTTGTATTCGCACCCAAAACGTTTTCGTTCAACCAAGAATCTTTGCGTTCGCTTGCAAAACTTTTTGCGTTCGCTTGAGAAACTTTGCTTTCGCTTGCAAAACGTTTGCGTTCGCTTGAGAAACTTTGCGTACGTTTGAGAAACTTTGCCTTCGCTTGCAAACGTTTTACACTCCCTTAAGAAATTTTGCGTTCCCCCAAGAATATTTGCCTTCGCTTGCAAACGTTTTGCATTCCCTTAAGAAATTTTGCGTTCGCTTGCAAAACTTTTGCGATCCCCCAAGTATTTTTGTGCTCACTTGCAAAACAATTTTTCCCTTGAGAAACTTTTGCATTTGCTTGAGAAACTTTGGGTTCACTCGCAAAACTTTGCGTTCCCCCAAGAATCTTTGCGTTCGCTCGCAAAACTTTTGTTCACTTGAGGAACTTTTGCATTCTTTTTGTGTTTTTTCCATCACCATGTCCGTTTAGTGGCTCTGTAAGATCCTGTAATAATAGGAGTTTTGAAATTGAAGTTTTTTCTGCATTTGTTCCTGAATTTGTTCATTCTCACTCTTTTCTCATGAATAAGATTTTTGTATATAAATGTGAACTGTGTGACATTCACTGTGTAGCGATTAGTGAATGAGCAGATGGTTTTAAACATTGTGTGTACAGTAATGCGTGAAACACATACGTTGTTTCAGTGCCACAGTGAGATGCCATAGCGGAGACTAAATTAGTTTTAATCTCTTTTCACACTGACAGTTACTCTGATGTTGTTGAAGAATTACGTGCACAATGACAGTCTGTCCTAAAGTCCTTTTTATTTTTATTCCTGGGTGCAGTGTGAACAAAGTGTATAATGCAGTGCTGATCAAGCATCAGTTCAGCTTTTTCTGAGCCAGTGAAAGAGTTAAAGTCGAGGAAGTGAGCCTGCTGTATGCAGCTACATTGAGGATCAAGTTTTAACATTTGCTTTTATTCATTGAGCGGCTGGTGTATTTTTAACTTGCTTTCTTTCAACTTTGTTTTCAACAAAATTTGCAGAAAATGTCTACTAAATTGTATGCGTTTTATGTATTTATTTTTACTTCTAGTTGTTTTATTTATATGTTTACATTCATATGTTTTTTCATCCAGTATAGTGAGATATTGATCCTATCAGCAGTATTTCTTTGGTGGATAACCATTTATTGTTGTGTGAAACATTTAACTGTGTTAATCGTATAAAAAACAATCATATAATGGCATGCTTTAGGTATTAAATTTGAAGTGTGTAATTTCTTCAACTTGGGACATCAAATGGTCAAAAGTAATAGTTCTAGATACATTATGTTTCTGGGGAAAAACAAAAACACCTGCTGAATCATTTTCACAAATCATTTGCCATTGCTTGGACAACCTGTTGACTGCTTCAACAAACAGCAGTGCTTCGAAATTGTTACAGAGCAACGTTTCAGAGAAATCAAACTGTGAATGACTGATTTATAGTGCATATTTAACTGGGATATTCTCATTTTAATGTATTCTTTGAAATGGTTTATTAAGTGTTCAATGAAACTAAACTGTGTGGTTAAATAGTTTGAGAAATTATCAAGGCAACTGCCTCCAATAAATGTGAATGTTTCTCTTATTTAAAATACACCTGATCTGGTTGATACGTGGTCTGGTTTACTCCTTTGTGTGTGTGCGTGGATAAATCTCCCAGTTCTTTTTTTATTCTCTTCCAATGCACATTTTATGTAAAAACTTGGAATACTCCGATACTCTATTTCTTTAAGTCTTTCTCTAGAGCACGATGCATGGGATTCTGTATCCCAAATCTGACCATCCATGTTGAGAAGGAATTAAACCTAATGTGTCATTTTCATTATTTGATTGGGCTGCTCAACACCGTGTCCATACCAGACATGCGGTGATACGTGATAAAAGGCATATTTTCCATGTTAATCATCAGAGTTTTTGTTCTAACCAGCTGCAACGGCGATACACTTAAGATTTTGTTGTAGAAACTGTTTCTGGACTGGAACTTCGGTAACTTAATGTTAAAAGCATCTAATGTGAGTTTGAATATCATTTTGCGTGACCTTTATAGCCATACTGAAAGAGACAATGGATAATTCATAATATGACAATATGCGTTCTATGACAAAAATAGTTTGTCACAGTTTTTTGAGACTCCGCCCACACGCTCTTCTGATTGGCTGTGATTTTTGATTGATTTATTGATTGACAGACAAACTCCTTGTCGCTGGAATCTGGTTAGGACACGGTGTAAGGGTTATTTTGGATTGTGTCTGATTTTACTTAACATTCATACAGGTCTGTCTGAGAAGCCTGTTATGGTGGCATCAAGCAAGGACCCATTAGAAGAAAAAGGTAAGGAAAACAGTGAAAACAATTCTCCATGCAGTGACAGACTGGGGTTGTGTGGTATACTGGTGCTACTGTAGCTATAAAATACCGGCGATGAACAGTTAGTATATTCTCACATGAAGGACTCCAGTGGACACGCTCGGCTTGGATTGTCATGTATTATTTGAGTTTCAGGCGCCATTTTAACAAGACGCAAGCAAACGATTAATAATAGCATTTACTGTTAACTCCCCAAGCATCAGAAATGAAAGAATGATTCCTCAGAATGACTTACTCTGAATATATACGAAGATTTGAGTGGTTTTGACTTTGTTCACACAAAATATAGGTATATTAATCATAATGGGCCACATCCAGTGAATATGTCAAACTGTGACAAACGGAGAAAAAACAAGTTTAAAAAGTAGATTTTTCTGAAATTAGAATGTAGATAAATTGTGTAGATAAACATCCAAAAGAGATATTCCCTTGTTAGGGCTTATAAGAACAAGAATTGTGATTTATATTACATACGGTTGTGAAGTTATTCACGAAATCAAAGCACATTGCAACCGATTTTCACAAAATTTGGTGCATGCAGTCGTTTTCACAAAATGTATAAATTTTTGTAATGGTTGGCCATTCACATTTGATGTTATTAGAAATTTTGATGGGCATCTGCAGTCATATTAAAGGATATTTTAGGATGTCCTTCAAAGAAGATGAATACCAATTTTCTCCTTCACCGATACGGTGTAACTCCAGTGGCAGCGCCCCCTATAGGTGCATATCCTCAGAATGTCCTGTGGTCTGTGTATCAAGTTTTTAGTATGCTTATATCTTTGCAGAACTTCAGTGAATGAAAATTCCTTTGGTAACTTTTAGCCAGCACGGTCTATAGCTGCCGTGTGTAAAATTTGGTGAAGATTGGATTAAAGGCCTAGGAGTTTGAAAAAGGTTTTTCAGAAGATTCAAAATGGCATAAAAAGTTATAGATCTTGAAGAAATCTGGGCCAGTTGCATAAACTTGGCCACTATGTTAAGGCGTGTCTACGTGTAGTCAATAATTTTTATCAACTCATCTTTGATTACCAAAATGACATATTTAAGAGCTGAACTGTGCAGGACAGTGGATCTCGAGGAGCAGGATTGGACATCCCTGGTTAGGGCTGCACAATTAATCTAATTTCTAATTGTGATTACAATTACGGATGCCACAATTACGTAATAAAAAAAAAAAATGACCACTTACATTATTCTGCATGCTTAAAATGTGTTTTTTTTCCTTTTCTACAGGTTAAGGGTTTTTTCCATAGTTTTAATTTTAGTTTTAGTATAACATTATAATACCATACATATTTAAAAAAAAAAAAATCGAACCAATGTATAGTTGACATTTGAGGCTTAATGCGAGGCTTAATACATGAACATTTTTACATATAGCCCCTTTAATGGATTAATGTCAACTAATAGGACTTTATTGTAAAGTGTTACCAGAATATCTAACATTTGCTTGTTCTTTATTTCTGCACTTACAAAACCAAACTGTCCTTCACCTGCCTAATAAATTGTCATTATAGTAAAGACTCTTTTTTTAGTCTTTTAAATGCCTAATTTTAGTTTTAGTATAACATTATTATACCATGCATATTTCTACTTTTTTTTATTTAAAAAAGAAATCAAACCAATGTATAGTTGACATTTGAGGCTTAATGCTATAGAAAAACAAAAACTTTTCAGGAAGAGTGTTTTCAGCTTATTTTCATATAAAAATATAGCATGCAGTTGCTTCAAACAATGGTATAAAGCTATTCAAAACATCTTTCAATGTAAATTGTGAGAATTGTAATTAATAATCGCAATTACAATTTCAAGGGAATAATCGACAATTATGATTTTTTTGTCATAATCGTGCAGCCCTACCCCTACCCCTCGTTCTCAATGCTTTATTCGATCCACTATCAATCCCACAATCCACAGTGTTAGTGTCGTTTGAATCCAAAAGGAATTAACTTAAACTTTAAAAAGGCTCTGTGAAAAATCACCTTTAGGGTTCAAGAGTGACTATCCAAAATGCAAATTGTCTTCTTATAGCGCCACCTAGTGTTGGACAGATGTGTGCCTGTGCACATGAGTAGATGGACACGTTTGGGACCATCCTGCCAAGTTTGGAGTCTCTACGATTTACTCTCTGATGCCCATTCACTTCTATGGCTGGAAAAAACGAAAAGTACAAACTCAATAGTCCTTCAGTGCTTGATTCCCTATTAAGAATAAGAATACATTTAGAAGCAAGAAGTTTTTGGGGCAAGTTATTGGGGCCAAGCACGTTAATGGCAAAAATGTAAACTGATTTCGGGGCACTGAAGGAATCAGGAGAGACTCTTTTAACCATTTCCGTTCCAGAGTTATTAGCAAAAACATTAATTTTCCTATTACAGCGTCATCCTATGGCTGATTGTCACCAAATTTAACACACAGCTTCATATAGACACCTTCTACGCTTCTGCCAAATCTCATAACGGTTGGCCATTCAGATCTGATGTTATAAGCTGCTGAATTTTGATTTCTGGCTGCCATGTTTGTTTGTTTATCTGAGTGATATTTGAAGAATGATACTATTTCCCCAAAGGCAACGAAAAATCTTTGTTACGAGTATTTTTTAATTTGTTGAAGCGCCCCCTTTTGACTGAATCTCATGCAACTTGACATGTGTTTTCTTTAGTTCATGCATCAACTTTATTTAAGTTTGAGCGTTGTGTTTAGGAGATAAAGGTCACTTCATGAAAAATTAACTATGCCAGACCAATTCATTCTCTTATATATTTGCAACACTTTGCTGTATCAAAAATCTTTTGATATCTTTTTTCCAGCACCATACGTAGCTGCTATGTGCAAAATTTAGTGAAGATGCATGCTCTCCCAATGCTTCCTATTGCAATACATGCTTAATTCCCTACTCTTTACCAAGAAAAAATAATGTTAATGGTTTCCGGAAGAACTTTCCAATCGTGCAAATGTTTAGAACCTCTCTAAATGTCCACATAAGAATCTCATAGTCCCCTTTTCAGATTCCTCAGAAGAACAGTAAACTAAAGGGCCTTTATGGCTGTACTTCAGAAACAGTGCTAGCTGAAATCCTGCACTAGTCCTCTAATCTGTTTGAATCCTGTAGGTGTTTTAATGTACTGAAGTATGAATGCTGTCATTTGTTGCATTTCAGAGTTACATGCAGAATTTCTGCCTGGTGAAAACAAAGGTAAGAAAAATATTTTACTACTTATGTATTATTTATGTAATGTACCTATACTTTATTTTTATAAGCTAAATTACAAAATATGTGTCCTGTAAAGACTCTCCATACGTGTCTACACCGAACGCTGAACCATTAGAGTTCACAGAGTCGCCACCTGTGCTTAAATCAGCCTCCACACCTCCATCTGTCACCGAGACCGCAGAACTAACAGAAGACGCAGAGAAAGAAGGTACGATGAGCTTGAGTTTAATGCTGTTAAAGGAAGGGATGCAACGGAATGAAAATTCTGGGCCGAAACGGAAACTTCAGGATGTGCTTGGCTGAAAATGTTACTTATTTTAATTTTCTTTTTGTATAATTGCATTCATATTAGACTTATTAATTAATTTCATGAACAGAAATTAAAATGTTATAAAAAAAGTTTAATGATCAATTAATTTGTGAAATTGATTTAAATTGACAAAATTTTAAGGCAGTTTTATATCAGCTTTTTTAATAATAGAAATATGTTTCTACTCCAATTTATTGATGAAATAAAAACATTTAAACAAAGGCTGTATTAATTATTTATTCAAACATACATTAAATAATGAAGGCATAATCTTTTTCTTGCTAAGCATCGAGTAAGAGCTTTTCTGATTCATTTCAGAAATTCGTTCTATATCTTTCAACATACCTTCTGATGTTCATTCATGTTTATTTGGTGTTGTAACTAGTAGTAAAGAGGAAGAGATGATCGGTTCATCCATGCTGCTGCTTGAACTGCAAAATGGAATGAATTTCATGATAAAATCGACAAAATTAGAAACTTGAGATACCTTGTTTCATATTAAAAGTATTAAAGCCAAAACTTACCGGATGGCAGACACGCTACTAATGTTTAGTGAAGTTTTGTTCACACATCAAACGAAAGCACAGACTAAAAATTCAATCTTGAGATTTAAGAATCCATATCAGTATTGATTAAAATCGAGAAATGTATATTGTCTACCCAGCTCTAGAGTCCACACAGCCCACATGTTTAACTGTTGGAGTATATCCACATTGTGCATGAAATAGACATTCCAGTTAAACATCAGTGTTTCCGTCAACAATTTAAGCCCTTCAAAACCAAAAATTGCGGTTTCTGCTGAAAATTATTGGAATCCAAAATTTCGTTGCATGCAGAGTTAAGGGTGAAGTGTGTCATTTTTGTGGCTTGACCCACATTAAACAGGATTGTAAAAATAATGGCTGTTTTCAAACATGTTTCCCAAACCCCTAACTCGTCCTCCATTGGTCGGCGAGCAAATAGTTCAATCCCAGAGTCGATGTTGCCCATACAAACACAACAATGTTCTGATAGCATTGCAGAACCACTATTCATCAGCCTACTCTGCTTTGCTCAAGTATTTTTGAAACGAGTCTGCTTTGAATAGATTCCCATTGTGAAAAGCACTAAATAAACATTGCACACTTCATCTTTATTAAGTTGTGATCAATTAAACCTCATGCTGTGGTGATTATTTACAGCCAAAAAGAAGAAACCAAAACTTCTGAATAAATTTGACAAAACTATCAAATCTGAGATCACCGCTGCAGAGAAACTACGCAAGAAGGTAACAACCTACACTATACTGGCAGAGTAAAAATGTTTTTTGTAAAATTTTGTACACAGTATTTTTCAAAATTAACTTTCTTTTTTTTCAGGGCAAAGTTGAGGAATCTCTCCGTGCTTTTGAAGCTCTTGTCCAGAAATTCCCACATAGTCCGAGGTGCCGATACGGCAAAGCCCAGGTGACACATTAGCATGAGAGTTAACAACAGTAGGGATGCACAAAATATCAGCAACCATATCGGTTATATGGATATATGTTCGATTTTAATGTTATCGGTATCGGCTCGATAAGAAAATTTGTCCGATATATTAAAGCCGATAAATAATGTATTATTTCCTTCAGCTGAGACACTTCAGATGTGCACTGTTCACCATGATGGGTTTGAATTGCTTGAAATATGATTGAAATGAGTTAAAAAATACAGTTCAGAGTAACATGTGCAGTCTGTCATATAGACTACATAACATTATAATGAGAACATCATAATTGTGTGCTTGAGACATGGATTTAATGGTGAGACTTTTGTTTTTGTAATCAGGCTCTCAAAAATTATATACAAATTTGGATTTAGATTTATTGGTCAATATATCGGTTATCGGCTTTCAGATATAAAGAATTATCGGTATCAGCCAAAATGTTCATATCTGTGCATCCCTAAATGATAACTATGTTTCCATCCAAAGTTGTGAATTTAACTTATGTGCAAAATTGGAAACATTGTTTGTGAGAAGTGTGATGTGTGTGCAGGCAGAAGATGATGTGGCAGAGAAGATGCGCAGTAATGAGATGCTGCTGAAGGCAGTGAACACGTACGGAGAAGCAGCTGAGCTCCCGGACGCACCGCCTGACCTCGTCAAAGCCACATTAAAGAGACGAGCGGACAGACAGCAGTTCTTAGGTATACACTATGACTCTGACTTTACTTTGACTGTTGTTAAATTACAAACCAATTAGTAAAGGCCCGATATACTCACGGTGAAGTTCTCGCTTTGATGCGCTGTTTCAAACTCCCCAAACAAACTTCGTTTTGGCCTGATTTTGATTCGAGATGATGTCACGCCAGTTCGTTCTTCGATTTCACTTGAAGTACATCAGGGCCTTAATAGTGGTGCTTGCCTGATTTTTCAGAACCTTTAAAAGGGGACCTATAATGGCCCTTTTTACAAGATATAAATAAGTCTCTGATGTCCCCAGAGTGTGTATGTGAAGTTTTAGCTCAAAATACCCCACAGATCATTTATTATAGCATGGTAAAATTGCCACTTTTGGGGGGTGAGCAAAAACGCAAACTTCTGGGAAGGCTTTCCACAAGGTTTAGGAGTGTGTTTATGGGAATTTTTGACCATTCTTCTAGAAGCGCATTTGTGAGGTCAGGCACTGATGTTGGACGAGAAGGCCTGGCTCACAGTCTCCGCTCTAATTCATCCCAAAGGTGTTCTATCGGGTTGAGGTCAGGACTCTGTGCAGGCCAGTCAAGTTCCTTCACAACAAACTCGCTCATCCATGTCTTTATGGACCGACGCTTTGTACACTGGTGCGCAGTCATGTTGGAACAGGAAGGGGCCATCCCCAAACTGTTCCCACAAAGTTGGGAGCATGAAATTGTCCAAAATGTCTTGGTATGCTGAAGCATTAAGAGTTCCTTTCACTGGAACTAAGGGGCCAAGACCAACCCCTGAAAAACAACCCCACCCATAATCCCCCCTCCACCAAACTTTACACTTGGCACAATGCAGTCAGGCAAGTCCCGTTCTCCTGGCAACCGCCAAACCCAGACTCGTCCATGGGATTGCCAGACAGAGAAGCGTGATTGGTCACTCCAGAGAACACGTCTCACTGCTCTAGAGTCCAGTGGCGGCGTGCTTTACCCCACTGCATCCCACGCTTTGCATTGCACTTGGTGATGTAAGGCTTGGATGAGCTGCTCGGCCATGGAAACCCATTCCATGAAGCTCTCTACACACTGTTCTTGAGCTCATCTGAAGGCCACAGAAATTTGGAGGTCTGTAGCTATTGACTCTGCAGAAAGTTGGTGACTTCTGCTCACTGTGACCCTCAGCATGCGCTGACCCCGCTCTGTGATTTTACGTGGCCTATCACTTCGTGGCTGAGTTGCTGTTGTTCCCAATTGCTTCCAATTTGTTATAATACCACTAACAATTGAATATTTAGTAGTGAGGAAATGTCAGGAATGGACTTGTTGCACAGGTGGCAACCTATCACGGTACCACGCTTGAGTTCACTGAGCTCCTGAGAGCGACCCATTCTTTCACAAATGTTTGTAGAAGCGTCTGCATGCCTAGTGCTTGATTTATACACCTGTGGCCATGAAGTGATTAAACACCTGAATTCAGTGATTTGGAGGGGCGTCCCAATACTTTTGGCAATATAGTGTATGTTTAGTCATCTGTCATCTGACACCTAATAAAAAAGTGAATTTTGCATAATAGGTCCCCTTTAAATGGACAGTTCCCCCAAAAATTTAAATTCTGTCATCAGTTACTCACATCGTGCTCAAACCCTTAAGTTTTTGGTTAATCTTCGTAACACAAATGAAGATCTTTTTAATGGAACCTGAGAGATTTTTCTGTCCCTACATTAAATAGTTGCCATGTTCTTGTGCAGGTCGTACGAGGGGATCTTTAGCTACTTTGGAGAAGCTGGTTCAGATTTTCCCAGAAGACATCAGATTGAAGAATGATTTGGGAGTGGCTCATCTGCTCCTGGGTGACAACAAGAGAGCAAAACAAATATACGAGGAGGTCAGATGTCACTGTAATGTTATTAGGTTTAGTGATGTGATTAGTGCACTACTAATTTCTGAAATTCCTCTTCAGGTTTTAGCTGGCGCTCCACATGACGGGTTTGCTAAAGTGCATTACGGGTTCATCCTTAAATCTGAAAACAAGATTGCGGAGAGCATACCGTACTTGAGGGTAGGTAATTCTGATTTCATGCACAGAAATGTATATACGTCCAATATGCAAACATATCGTCGCTGTCTCAAACCTCTCAAAAACGCTACTTTTCAGGAAATGGAGAAAACACTGTATTTTTTAAATAATTAAACACTGTGTTGTCAAACTTGTTATTGTGGCTTTATGTGTGGTCATACACTTGCATGTGTCATTATATTATTAATATTTGATCAAAATCAAGCTCAAATGGAGTTGTTGGACGTGTGTTTTGTCCGTCATTAGTCACAATCTGATGTTATTGAAGATGAAGTGCTTCACACAGGCGATTTAAGACAGAACTGGCTGTGACTCGACATCTAATGTCGGACTGAGACACTTTTCTCCGCTCCTCAAATACATGTCCCTTTAAATGCAAATGAGCTGGTGCTCCCGGGAAGAGGGCGGAGCTTCAAGAAGAGGGCGGCACTTCAAGAGCTCATGCAACAACAAAACAGGACAATCTCACGCACTGAAAATGTCAGAAGCTGTGTTCAGCCGTATATGTTTAGTCATTTGTCATCTGACACCTAATAAAAAAGTGAATTTTGCATAATAGGTCCCCTTTAAACGGACCGTTCACCCAAAAATTAAAATTCTGTCATCAGTTACTCACGTCATGAGCAACTTTCAGATTATGATGTTTATTGTAGCTGTAGCTATGTGGGCGATGAGTTTTTTCTGTCATTTAATCAAAATATCATGATATTAAAGTTGAAGTGCTTCACACAGGCAATTTAAGACAGAACTGGCTCGATGACTAATGTCAGACTGAGATGCTCTTCTCCGCTCCTCAAATACATAAAACATTAGCCTTTATATATAGTGTTTCTTGAGCACAGTAAAAAACACTACATATTCAAACAACAGTTCTTTATTTACCATTGCATTGCAAACAAGCAGAGATGATCCACACTGTGGGCGGAGTTATGAGGTTTGACTGACAGTCTGAGGAGCCAATGGAGTTACGAGGTTTAGTCACAAGCTTTTTTAATACTTTTCATCAGTTAAATATTCGCAAAACCTTTAGACAGGCGTAAATATTGACCAATAGTAATGATTTATGAAAAAAATACAAATGACGAAATATGGAGATGCGAGGTTTCCACCCGACAGCGACGATTTATACAAACATGTATTTCACAAATATTTTGTCAATGGTGTGTGTGTGTGTGTGTGTGTGTGTGTGTGTGTGTTTAGGAGGGTTTAGAGTCGGGAGAGCCAGGAACGGATGACGGGAGGTTTTACTTCCATCTCGGAGATGCTTTACAGAGAACCGGAGACAAGAGTGTAAGATGAAAGTAAGGATTATGAGGAGTAAGTTCAGAGAGGAAGTCATTGAATGTGGTGTATTTCTCATGTGTTCAGGCCTATGACTGGTACGAGGCGGGTCACCGGCGGGGTCACTTCGCCTCCGTATGGCAGAGATCTCTGTATAACGTCCCGGGACTCCGCGCTCAACCCTGGTGGACGGCTCAAGAGACGGGATATACAGATTTAGTCAAGGTAAGATCGGTCACAATTACTTAAATGAAACAAAAAGGTCACTAAGAGACTGTCATGAAAAATATCATGAATTTAAACGCATTTCAAGGCGATGATGCAGTGAAAGTTTGAGACGGCAGCTGAAAGACTCATTTATATAGGTGCACAAAGAGCTCAAACAAAAAGCTTATATATGTATATATTTATATTAATTTAAATGCAAGAGTTTAATATTAACTGTCAATTCATATAATAATTATATGAATATATTATACGAATTAAAATAATGTAAATATATTAAATAATTAGCAGCAAAAGCCGGGCAATTTTGTCTCTAAAACTCTTTCACTGTGAACTGCTTTAATTTGGACTGAGAGATATAAGGGGCGTGGCTTGATTACATCACATATACACGTCACTTTGCTCGCAGCTGATTGGTCCATTTTTGGTTTGTGATCTCTAACCCAGAATTAAACCTGCTAAAAACCAATCCTCCTCCTCGAGCCCGAAAAAACAGAGTTTGCACAAACTAATCTCAAACTCTTGAACCGGTTTTGTGCAACAGTACAAAACCGGGAGGGCCAGGTAACCTGCCCTTAATCCAGCGCTTTAACAGTGAAGGACGTGTGTCTGTGTGTCTGTGTGTGTGTGTCTGTCTCTGTGTGTGTGTGTCTCTGTGTGTGTGTGTGTCTGTGTGTGTGTGTGTCTGTGTGTGTGTGTGTGTGTGTCTGTGTGTGTGTCTGTGTGTGTGTCTGTGTGTGTGTGTCTGTGTGTGTGTGTCTGTGTGTGTGTGTCTGTGTGTGTGTGTCTGTGTGTGTGTCTGTGTGTCTGTGTGTGTGTGTGTGTCTGTGTCTGTGTGTGTGTGTCTGTGTGTGTGTGTCTGTGTGTGTGTGTCTGTGTGTGTGTGTCTGTGTCTGTGTGTGTGTGTGTGTGTGTGCGTGTGTGTGTGTGTGTGTGCGTGTGTGTGTGTGTGTGTGCGTGTGTGTGTGTGTGTGTGTGCAGGTGTTGGAGCGTAACTGGCTGACCATCAGAGATGAAGCGCTGTCGGTGTTGGATGGCAACAGTGGGCACTTCATGCCAGAAGACGAGAATCTGAGAGAGAAGGGAGACTGGGGCCAGTTTACACTCTGGCAGCAGGGTAATATACACACATATACACACATATTATTACTATATAATATCCAACAACATTTAGCATACATTCACCAACATGTATAATTACCCTGGATATACATCCATCCTAGGGTGGGTGACATGACACGATATCAGTCATTTTATTTCATGATAATGATATACAGTACCGGTCAAAATTTTGTAAACATTTCTATTGTTAATGTTTCTGAAAGAGTCTCTTCTGCTCATTTATCTGATCATAAATACAGTAAAACAGTGAAATATTACTCCAGTGTAAATCAGCTGTTCTCTATGTGAATATATAGTAAAGTGTAATTTATTCCTGTGATCAAAGCTGAATTTATCATCATTACTCCAGTCTTCAGTGTCACATGATCCTTCACAAATCATTCTCATATGAGGATTGTTATTAATGTTGGAAAGCATGTTGAGCTGCTTAATATTTATTTGGAACCTGTGATACTTTTTTCAGGATTCTTTGATTAATAAAAAGTTAAAAAAGAACAGCATTTATTTCAAATAGAAATCTGTTGTAACATTATACACTACCGTTCGAAAGTTTGAGGTCAGTCATTTTTTTTCTTCGTTTTTTTTAAAAGAAATTAATATTTAGCAAGGATGTGTTAAATTGATCAAAAGTGATAGTAAAGTAAAATTTATATTGTCAGAAAAGATTTCTGAATGAATGCTGTTCTTTAACTTTTTATTCATCAATGAAGTATCACAGGTTATAAAAAAAGATTAATATCTGAAATATACTTCAGCTTTGCATCACAGAAATAAATGATATTTTAAAGTATATTAAAATAGAAAATCGTTATTTTAAATTGTAATAATATTTCACAATATTACATTTTTTTCTGTATTTTTGATCAAATAAATGCAGACTTTATGAGCATGAGACTTCTTTTAAAAACATTAAAAATAGTAATGTTTACACACTTTCAACCGGTACTGTACATCACAATTGAGTTATTTTTGCTTTAAATTAAGTTATGATATCAACATTTTTGATACCATATATTTTTTTTTTCTAAATTAGACGAATTTTGATAAATTTCATAATTCTCGCCCCCATATCACAGAAAATGAATACTAGCCGAACTAGCATGAGTAAAAACAAACCTCTCACCGTACACACGTGAACAGTCAGGGATAAAATATGAACAAAGAAGAACAAAAACACAATAGAACAAAGACACAAATCAAATCCAGCACTAGAAATAAGAAATACTGCATATTGTAACAAATGTACAAAAAACACTGCATAGTTTTCATCGTGTAAATTTAAAAATACATTTATTCTTATTAAAGTTACTAAAGTTATTCAGTCAAGAGCAGTGAGTGACGTTCTCTGTCTGTTGTTTGATTAACATTAGCAGGAATATTAGGCTGCTGTCACTTTAAGAGCGAATGCACGGATCTAATACACTGATACACACACGCTTTATTTCTCAATTTACATTCACTTAAGACGGGCTGTGTTTATGAGGTGGATGCTCACAGACGGGCATTTTGACACATAAGTGTGTGTATTTAACAGTTCAAGCCCAATAAGGTGTGTGTGTGTCACTCAGAAAGCGTGCGTTTATACCAAAATGAGTTCTCTTTCGCTGCTTGTTGCACTTGTTTTTAAAACCGCAAGGCTTAAAAAGGCATTCAAATAATGAGCTTTTGTGATGGCGCAGCACTTGATTCTCACATGCATTTAATGTACACACAGTCAGATATGTTTGAAGAGATTAAACCGGCAGGACAAACATCTGATATTAGTGTGATATGATATGATATATGATATGATATATGATAAATGATATGATATACGATATATGATATGGTATATGATATGATATGATACGATATATGATACGGTATATGATATGATATATGATACGATATATGATACGGTATATGATATGATATATGATATGGTATATGATATGGTATATGATATGATACGATATATGATACGATATATGATACGGTATATGATATGGTATATGATATGATACGGTATATGATATATGATATGATATGATATATGGTATATGATATGGTATATGATATGGTATATGATATGATACGGTATATGATATGATATATGATACGGTATATGATACGGTATATGATATGATATATGATATGATATGGTATATGATATGGTATATGATATGGTATATGATATGATACGATATATGATACGATATATGATACGGTATATGATATATGATATGGTATATGATATGATATATGATACGATATATGATACGGTATATGATACGATATATGATATGATATGGTATATGATATGATACGATATATGATACGATATATGATACGGTATATGATATGATATATGGTACGGTATGTGATACGATATATGATACGGTATATGATATGATATATGACATGGTATATGATATGATATACGATATATGATACGATATATGATATGATATATGATATGGTATATGATATGATATACGATATGTGATACAATATATGATATATGATATGATATACGATATATGATACAATATATATGATATATAATATGGTATATGATATGATATACGATATATGATACAATATATGATATGATATATGATATGCTATATGATACAATATATGATATGATATATGATACAATATATGGTATATGGTATATGATATGATATACGATATATGATATGGTATATATGATATACGATATATGATACAATATATGATAAAATATATGATATATGATATGATATATGGTATACGATATGATATACGATATACTTTACAATATATGATATATGGTATACGATATAAGATACGATATATGATATGATAAAGAGAGAAATCACTCCCTGATCTCGACTGTAAAACAGAGACTGAAAGCACTCTTGTAATATGTTTCTGTTCCTCTTTATTATTTAGTATTTCCTTGTATGTTCTGAAGCCACGTTTAGTTATCTTTGACCCAGAATCGGATCATGAGGAGCCTAAAGAATCGAGTCTCGGACGTGTTGCTGTATTTTACAATTAAAATGACACTTTTATGGATGACACATAATATATGCTCCGTTTACTCTTTCTCAGGCCGAAAGGTTCCTTCTGCATGTCGCAGTGTCCCTAAAACCTGCGCTTTGCTGGAACGTTACTCAGAAGCCACTAGCTGCAAAAGAGGCCAGGTAAATCAATGACTTAAATCAATGTCTCTTTACAGTCCTCACTTCTCAAAAGGACAGACTGTTGTCTGCTAGTATAAATACAGGAAGTATTCCTCTTTTAGATCAAATTTTCAGTAATGCAGTCTGGGACTCATGTCTGGCCGCACACTGGCCCCACGAACTGTCGTCTGCGCATGCATCTCGGCCTCATCATCCCTCCCACGGGCTGCAGGATCCGCTGTACCAACCAAACCCGGTGAGTTCAGGCACACCTTCACATGTTCATCAACACTGCATTCATTACAATACTGTTGTTTTTAAAGCTTTCAGCTCGTGCTGGGAGAATTGAAGCATTTTGGAGCTTTGAATCAATTGATTCGCCAAATGATTCAGTTTCTCAGCGCTGTAAACGCCACACGCTGGCGACCCCTGCTGGTCAGAACAGTGGAAATGCAGAGAAAACTCAGTCAAAACATGTATAAAAACACCTTTTACAAACCAACTGCAATGTTTCAGTGAAGCCGTCATCATTAAATGCAATTAACAAATCATCTGATACCACTAAATATGAAGTGTCTCTATAATAAAGAAATATATTAAATTATAAAGCTTGTTTTTGGTTGTATTATGGAGAGCTTGGTTAATCAGACTAATAATTAGAGCTTCATGAAGCTTTGAAACCTTTGTGAATCATTTGGAACCAGTGATTCGGAGTGTATCAAACTGCCAGTCATGTGATTTCAGTAAACAAGGCTTTATTACACCGATCAGTCATAACATTATGACCACCTTCCTAATATTGTGTTGGTCCCCCTTTTGCTGACCCGTCGAGGCATGGACTCCACTAGACCCCTGAAGGTGTGCTGTGGTATCTGGCACCAAGATGTTAGCAGCAGATCCTTTAAGTCCTGTAAGTTGTGAGGTGGGGCCTCCATGGATCGCACTTGTTTGTTCAGCACATCCCACAGATGCTCGATTGGATTGAGATCTGGGGAATTTGGAGGCCAAGTCAACACCTCAAACTCGTTGTTGTGCTCCTCAAACCATTCCTGAACCATTTTTGCTTTGTGGCAGGAGCATTATCCTGCTGAAAGAGCCACAGCCACCAGGGAATACCGTTTCCATGAAAGGGTGTACATGGTCTGCAACAATGCTTAGGTAGGTGGTACGTGTCAAAGTAACATCCACATGGATGGCAGGACCCAAGGTTTCCCAGCAGAACATTGCCCAAAGCATCACACTGCCTCCGCCGGCTTGCCTTCTTCCCATAGTGCATCCTGGTGCCATGTGTTCCCCAGGTAAGCCACGCACACACACCCGGCCATCCACGTGATGTAAAAGAAAACGTGATTCATCAGACCAGGCCACCTTCTTCCATTGCTCCGTGGTCCAGTTCTGATGCTCACGTGCCACTGTTGGTGCTTTCGGCGGTGGACAGGGGTCAGCATGGGCACCCTGACTGGTCTGTGGCTATGCAGCCCCATACGCAACAAACTGCGATGCACTGTGTATTCTGACACCTTTCTATCAGAACCAGCATTAACTTCTTGAGCAATTTGAGCTCCAGTAGCTCGTCTGTTTGATCGGACCACACGGGCCAGCCTTCGCTCCCCACGTGCATCAATGAGTCTTGGCCGCCCATGACCCTGTCGCCGGTTCACCACTGTTCCTTCCTTGGAGCACTTTTGATAGATACTGACCACTGCAGACCGGGAACACCCCACAAGAGCTGCAGTTTTGGAGATGCTCTGACCCAGTCGTCTAGCCATCACAATTTGGCCCTTGTCAAACTCGCTCAAATCCTTACGCTTGCCCATTTTTCCTGCTTCTAACACATCAACTTTGAGGACAAAATGTTCACTTGCTGCCTAATATATCCCACCCACTAACAGGAGCCGTGATGAAGAGATAATCAGTGTTATTCACTTCACCTGTCATAATGTTATGCTTGATCGGTGTATGTCATAACTGTTTCAAAATGTCAATGTTTCACCGCTAGGTGGCGATGATCTCAATGAACCAGTGTCTACATATGATATTCACCTGATCTCGGATCAGTTTTATACATTTGTAGACATTTAATGATACATTTGTATAATAAAAAGGAAGAGTTGCAGTTTAAAAGTCTCTTAACCAAACTCTCAAGTCGTACAATTTAACAAAATAACTCATATTATAGAGATGTGTCATATTTAATGGTATCAGATGATTTGTTAATTTGTTAATAATTTAATGATGACAGCTTCACTGAAACACTGCAGTTGGTTTGTAAAAGGAGTTTTGGCTGCATTTCCACTGTTCTGACCAGCAGGGGTCGCCAGAGTGTGCCGTTTACAGCACTGAGCAACTGTCAATCATTTTGTGAAGCAATTGATTCAAAGCTCCAAAACGCTTCGTTTCTCCCATCACTAGGGTTCATAGAGATCATCGCCACCTAGAGGCGAAACATTGCAATTTCGAAGTGCTTGGAAATGATTCACAAAACTGTTTTCAGGGCTCCGTTCACACTGTAAATGAACACTTACCAAGCATCAAATGTGAATAAAAATTGGCGAGTACATGAAACTTGGTCGGTTTATATTTTTTTAGGGATTAATGTGTGTCATGACTCAATGTATTCAGTGACTGTTGATCGTGTTTCAGGGAATGGGAAGAAGGAAAAGTTTTAATATTCGACGACTCGTTCGAGCATGAAGTCTGGCAGGAAGCAGAAAGCTACAGACTCATCTTCATCGTGGACGTCTGGCACCCACAGCTCAGCCAATCACAGAGGCAGACTCTCTCACCCATATAGAAGATGCGTCCAATCACAGAGCTTTGAAGAGTAGGCCAATCAGAGCGTTCTCAGCCAATCGCAGTTTTCATAAACCACACACGTCTACGGCAATGTGAATGTATAAGTTCTATGAATCATATTGTTTTGAGTTGTGCGTAATATGAGTGTGATTTTTGAAGAACACAATCACCTAATATTCAAGATCTTTATTTAGGTCAAGCAAATATGATTTGAAATCATGCTTCAGAAGGATGTGTTTTTAGGGCTCAACAGTAAAATTAAAGACTAGGTTAGATACAGTTATGGGACCAATTAAGAGATCAGAATATAAAAGCATTTTGATCCAGAGTTGCATTTGCTGTTTCTTACAGAAAAACTGAGACTTAAGTCACTTTTTATAAAGTTATAGATATGATTGAACATTGCACTGTATGTTGAAGTTGGTGTATGTGTGTGCAGATGAATACATAAACGATCAGTGTGTCCGTTAAGATATAAAAACATCACTTCGTGCCTTTTCCAACTATATTAAGGCCAAGAACATGTTCAGGTCCTCAAAAGTAGTAAATATGACATTTGTGTTTTGCATAATGCATTTTTTATTTTCTTTTTGGATGAAATGTGACCTGCAGATGTTTTCATCAGATCATGTTTTATTAACACTAAAGATTCCACATGATTTTTGTATATGTACATGTTTGTTTACATGCCAAATTGTTTGTTGTTTTGTGTTGTTTGGGAATTATTAAATTCTTAAACATCTGAAAAGAACTAAAATAGTTTGATTGATCATTTTCATGTCACAGTTGGAATATGTGCAGTTCCAATTTGAAAATTAAATTAAATTAAATTGGGCTGTATCGTAACACAGAGCCAGAAGAACAAATACCTATTTGCGCCACTCAGTTGACGCTGATTCAACAGCTGCAGAGGAGAGCTTTCAGTGTGAGAATGAGCACACAAAAGCATTACTTAGCATTTTAACCAGATTAGCATGCTAAGATAACTAATGCTAATGTAGCGTATGGTTAACCTGATAGCTGAAGAGCCACATTAGAAAGAATGGCAACTGGTTAGCATGCTAAGCTAACTAGCATAAGGCAACAAACACAGGCAGGGTCAACTTTGGAGAGATATTTCTCAGGAACAGTAGCGAAATATCAAAAATGCATTCCAAGATGATCCAAAGATCATCTGAGCCGATTTTGGACAGAATTGGGCAAAATTTCTAGGAGGAGTAACGAAAAAACGTTTTTTCATTTGCTTCAATGTATGGCGGACAGTCACACTGTTGGAAAATGACAAATGAGATATTGTTGGAATCGGCATAAACCAAGGAACACAATGATACAAAAATATAATTAATTACAACGATGTTTTCAAAAGTTATAAGCATTTTTGCAAAAAACCTTCTATCTCTTGAACACTAGGTTGCGCTGTGTTGAAATTTCTCAGGTCTTTTCAGGACATGCTGTCGATCATCCCTACCAAATTTTGTGAAGATATGTCAAATATTTTAAAAGATATTGCAATTTATGACCAAATTCAAAATGGCGGACACGTGGTTCATCCAATATGTAGCTTCCGCTTACACTACGTCCAACATCATATGTTACGCCAGTTACACTTTTTCCGCAAGTTGAATACGGAAGGCGGTCTGATGGAAGCTAGATATTTTACTTTATAAAGTTTTAAATATGGATATTTTTCTTCGCTTCAGAAGGCCTTTATGAACCCCTGGAGCCCATCACTGCCATTATAAAGCTTGGAAGAGCCAGGTTATTTATTAATATAACTCCGATTGTGTCCATCAGAAGTCATACGCACCTAGGATGTCTTGAGGGGGAGTAAATCATGGGGTAATTTTCATTTTAAAGTGAACTACTTCTTTAATGTAAGATGTTGAATGTGATCAGAATGAAGAGAGGAATCAGGTGAACTAAATTTATTTTTCTAAATCAAAGGGACCAAAAGTTATAGCTTTTAGAATAGGGAATTTTTGAACTGGTGGTGGCGCTATAGAGTTGGTCCTAGAGACTGCAAAATTGGTCCAATCACTATTCATTACCATCTCTACAACTGTGCCAAATTTCATAATTTTTTCATGTTCTGTTGATAGGGCTGCCATAGAAACCCCATACGGAAGAAGAATAATATTAATGAAGAAAACTAACAATTACAGTAGGGGCTAATAATAAAACTCTAATACAGATATTTACTTAATCAAAAAAGTACATCTGTTCAAAGGCACTGTGTGTTCCAGTGTATTCAGGTTTGTAGTTGTAGATCAAGGCTTTCTCCTCTTCCTCCACACTGGCAAAGCTGTGAAAACTTTTCCTCGCTGGAATAGAGGAAAAAAGTTAGTTTGTTCATTCACTGCATTAAAGGAATCAAATGTCAAATGGATATAATAAACAGCTAGTAAAATCACATTAAGGTTGCTCAGTATTAATCTACCTTCATTCACGAAGAAGTGAGCCGTGTGGAAGGTGGTCAGAACGGCTGACGGCGTGTGGGGAATGTAGGGCCGCGTCCACTCAAATGCATTTTTTTCTGGGTGCCATTGAGTAGCGTAGATGGGAAAATCATATGCTGTGTGCCGGCGTGGAAAACGTAGATGAGGAGGTTGCAAAAATAACAATATATCTGATTATCGTCACTCACCTTCCACTGTGGACACAAACTTGTTCTGTCCATCTGTGTTTGTAGTCAAAACTCTGTAGAACTTCTTCAGTCGCTCACTCTTGGTAAAGTTCTGAAATTAAAATTTTCATTACTTCATCCAGCAAAAATAGAAATACTTTGAATCGAAATGTTTCGATTCACAACCTTTCGATAATCAACCTTTCGATTCACAATCCACAACCGATTCACAACCTGCTACTTTTTGTAACAGTAGCCACGCCCCAAACTCTCTGCCTGCTACAGTAGCCACGCCCCAAACTCTCAGCCTGCTACAGTAGCCACGCCCCAAACTCTCTGCCTGCTACAGTAGCCACGCCCCAAACTCTCCGCCTGCTACAGTAGCCACGCCCCAAACTCTCAGCCTGCTACAGTAGCCACGCCCCAAACTCTCCGCCTGCTACAGTAGCCACGCCCCAAACTCTCCGCCTGCTACAGTAGACACACCCCAAACTCTCAGCCTGCTACAGTAGCCACGCCCCAAACTCTCAGCCTGCTACAGTAGCCACGCCCCAAACTCGCAGCCTGCTACAGTAGCCACGCCCCAAACTCTCAGCCTGCTACAGTAGCCACGCCCCAAACTCTCTGCCTGCTACAGTAGCCACGCCTCAAACTCTCAGCCTGCTACAGTAGCCACGCCCCAAACTCTCAGCCTGCTACAGTAGCCACGCCCCAAACTCTCCGCCTGCTACAGTAGCCACGCCTCAAACTCTCAGCCTGCTACAGTAGCCACGCCCCAAACTCTCAGCCTGCTACAGTAGCCACGCCCCAAACTCTCAGCCTGCTACAGTAGCCACGCCCCAAACTCGCAGCCTGCTACAGTAGCCACGCCCCAAACTCTCAGCCTGCTACAGTAGCCACGCCCCAAACTCTCTGCCTGCTACAGTAGCCACGCCCCAAACTCTCTGCCTGCTACAGTAGCCACGCCCCAAACTCTCCGCCTGCTACAGTAGCCACGCCCTAAACTCTCAGCCTGCTACTCAAACTCTCAGCCTGCTACAGTAGCCACGCCCCAAACTCTCTGCCTGCTACAGTAGCCACGCCCCAAACTCTCCGCCTGCTACAGTAGCCACGCCCTAAACTCTCAGCCTGCTACTCAAACTCTCAGCCTGCTACAGTAGCCACGCCCCAAACTCGCAGCCTGCTACAGTAGCCACGCCCCAAACTCTCAGCCTGCTACAGTAGCCACGCCCCAAACTCTCAGCCTGCTACAGTAGCCACGCCCCAAACTCGCAGCCTGCTACAGTAGCCATGCCCCAAACTCTCAGCCTGCTACAGTAGCCACGCCCCAAACTCTCAGCCTGCTACAGTAGCCACGCCCCAAACTCTCAGCCTGCTACAGTAGCCACGCCCCAAACTCTCAGCCTGCTACAGTAGCCACGCCCCAAACTCTCAGCCTGCTACAGTAGCCACGCCCCAAACTCTCAGCCTGCTACAGTAGCCACGCCCCAAACTCTCAGCCTGCTACAGTAGCCACGCCCCAAACTCGCAGCCTGCTACAGTAGCCACGCCCCAAACTCTCAGCCTGCTACAGTAGCCACGCCCCAAACTCTCAGCCTGCTACAGTAGCCACGCCCCAAACTCTCTGCCTGCTACAGTAGCCACGCCCCAAACTCTCCGCCTGCTACAGTAGCCACGCCCTAAACTCTCAGCCTGCTACTCAAACTCTCAGCCTGCTACAGTAGCCACGCCCCAAACTCTCAGCCTGCTACAGTAGCCACGCCCCAAACTCGCAGCCTGCTACAGTAGCCACGCCCCAAACTCTCAGTTTTCTACAGTAGACCTTTACACTTTTGGGGGAGATAAACCTATGAATGGCATACTAATAGTAGTCGATGAACAGTAAACTGGGTTAAGAGAATGTATTTTAACACAAAAAAATCGTACATACTTTTAACACTTACTCATCAATATATTTTATTTTAAAAACATATTTAATATCCACTTTATAAACTGTATTATAAGCCAGAGATTGAGGAACAGCTGTGTAAAGGTGAAGCAGTGATAACTGTTACTGTACCTCTGTAGTGAGACTCCACTGATGAGAGTTTTCTGTGAGCCGTTCTGCTGCCAGAGATTTCAGAAGCTCCTCGGGAAAGTCTCTGAACAGTCTACTGTTTCTGACATCTAAACCACATGGGGGAAAACCATTCATTACATGTATGCATTTATAACACAAAATAAGCTCACGTATGCTTAAAATGTTTGGAAACCAAAAAAATATTTATCACTTTTCTGAGTAATTTATATTAGCCACACTGCAGTGGTACCGTACCATGGTAATAGTTACACAATACATCGAGTACAAAGCTAGTAGTGTGAAATCTATCACTGGTAGTAAACTGATAATGTACGTGTAAATACAGTGTATCTTGATTTTATCCACAGTTACATTACTTTACCGTCGGTGAAGTCCAGCGGCAGGGCAACTCCACTAGTGTTGGTGTGGGACAACAGCAGTTCGCCGCCTGTTAGCAGCGTAAGCAGCTCAAATCCTAAACACGTTCCCCATATAGGGAAATAATCGCCATTTGAATTGGCCTGTTAACACACACACACACACACACACACAGATACTGGGATGGAAAATTTAATTACCACAACATACACCGGTGAGGCATAACATTTATGAGCACCTTCCTAATATTGTGTTGGTCCCCCTTTTGCTGACCCGTCGAGGCATGGACTCCACTAGACCCCTGAAGGTGTGCTGTGGTATCTGGCACCAAGATGTTAGCAGCAGATCCTTTAAGTCCTGTAAGTTGTGAGGTGGGGCCTCCATGGATCGGACTTGTTTGTTCAGCACATCCCACAGATGCTCGATTGGATTGAGATCTGGGGAATTTGGAGGCCAAGTCAACACCTCAAACTCATTGTTGTGCTCCTCAAACCATTCCTGAACCATTTGTGCTTTGTGGCAGGAGCATTATCCTGCTGAAAGAGCCACAGCCACCAGGGAATACCGTTTCCATGAAAGGGTGTACATGGTCTGCAACAATGCTTAGGTAGGTGGTACGTGTCAAAGTAACATCCACGTGGATGGCAGGACCCAAGGTTTCCCAGCAGAACATTGCCCAAAGCATCACACTGCTTCCACCGGCTTGCCTTCTTCCCATAGTGCATCCTGGTGCCATGTGTTCCCCAGGTAAGCCACGCACACGCACCCGGCCATCCACGTGATGTAAAAGAAAATGTGATTCATCAGACCAGGCCACCTTCTTCCATTGCTCCGTGGTCCAGTTCTGATGCTCACGTGCCACTGTTGGTGCTTTCGGCGGTGGACAGGGGTCAGCATGAGCACCCTGACTGGTCTGCGGCTATGCAGCCCCATACACAACAAACTGCGATGCACTGTGTATTCTGACACCTTTCTATCAGAACCAGCATTAACTTCTTGAGCAATTTGAGCTCCAGTAGCTCGTCTGTTTGATCGGACCACACGGGCCAGCCTTCGCTCCCCACGTGCATCAATGAGCCTTGGCCGCCCATGACCCTGTCTCCGGTTCACCACTGTTCCTTCCTTGGAGCACTTTTGATAGACACTGACCACTGCAGACCGGGAACACCCCACAAGAGCTGCAGTTTTGGAGATGCTCTGACCCAGTCATCTAGCCATCACAATTTGGCCCTTGTCAAACTCGCTCAAATCCTTACGCTTGCCCATTTTTCCTGCTTCTAACACATCAACTTTGAGGACAAAATGTTCACTTGCTGCCTAATATATCCCACCCACTAACAGGTGCCTGACCGGTGTATTGTATTGCATGCATTTGAATTTATTATTTATGGACAGTTTGTACACATACCTCAAGAGCGAGTCTGTAGAAAACGGAGGCTGCTTTGGAATATCTGGAGGATTCTATACTGGCTCCACCGCCAGGGAAAAGAACTCTAAAGAGAAAGTGTGTCACAAATCACTTCTGTAACTATAACAGACTAACAGATGTACTTACCCATTTATGGATTTAAACAGCCTTGTGTACTCATCATCAGACTTGTTGATCCTACAGACATTAAAATAAACATTAGAATGCTTTAGTGTCTGATCAGAGAAGCTTCCTATAATATTGTTACCATTTGTGCAGTTTACGCACATAATGCAAATAACTTAAAGGCACAATATGTAATTTTTCGTCTCTTATTCAACACAAAGGCGTGTCTTGACTCCTTGATTGGGCGGAGCTTTTATTCTGTCAGACGAGCGCTTCCGCTTCTTCCGCTCATGTGTGTGTGGGGGAACGCAGCGCTGTTTTATCATATTACACACATTTGAGTGTGTTAAAGTGATGTTATAATGCTACTCTGTGCGTTCGCTCGGCGCTACTATGAGACACTTGTTCACACTGCAGTGAGCGAGATCATATTAGGCATGGTAAAACATGGTACTCGCGGTAAATCAAGAACACCAGATTTAAACAATAAGACTAACTGTGTTGAGCTGGAGAACAATGATTAGTTTCTGTCCATGAATGATCCAAACAGTTGCTCACCTGTCTAATAAAACACATAATATGTTAAAGCGTCTTTGGTGTTTCCATGGTTTCTACAAAATAAAACCGGAGGGTAGCGCGGGTATGATGTCATTGATAGGCGACGCACACGCACGGTCCGTGTCCTGGTTAAAATCGCTTATTTCTCTGGATTTAAACATTCTTGGAAAGATTTGGGATAATCTAAGTACACATCAACAAAATATATAACTGTTCTATTATAATCACTGTTTCGATATTTTAAATCGAAAATCTTACATATTGTGTGCCTTTAAATAAAAAAAAAAAAAAAATGTGTTTATTTGCCTCTTCACGATGAATCGCTTCCTGTATCCCTCATTTGTAAGTCGCTATGAATAAAAGCGTTCGAAAAATGAATAAATGCAAATACTCGCCTCAGAGGAACCACGCGCGCGCCCGCGGACTCCAGAAACTTGACGTATGACGCCGCGATGTATGAGTTTCTCTGAGGCTGCGGGTCAAACAGATCCTGCGCGAGGACACCTGGACAAGTGTTTATTTAAAGATAATATATTGGTTTGAGACTGCCATGCACTGTATGTAATACGGCTTTGCAACTCACCGATTATTGGTCTGTCATTGGTTTTTATTGGTGCTCCGAATTGGTCAGAAAACACTGAATCTGCAAATATAAAAAGACACACGAGGTAGAAGAAGTGGATCATGTTTTATTTAGATTAGAAATGTTGCGCTTCCTCACGTGACCTCATGTGACCGACCAGACAGTTCAGCGCGTTTCCGCGTTCATGACGTCATGTGTTTATTACAGTCATAATAAAACAGACGGTTTAATAAAAATTTAAAAAGACGGTTAAATAAAAACGGTTGAATAAAGATTTAAAAAGACGGTTACATAAAGATTAATTCAAAGATTACTAATAAAAGAATTGTTGATAAAGGGTACTTGAGTGTGCTCTGGAGGCTGGGAAACTAAGAAATTAAGGACGACACAAACCACAGATGATTATATTACACAAGCATTATGTTTTAAAAATGTGACCAGTTATGCTTAATATTTAAACTTTATTAGGCCTACCTTTTCGAAATAATGCGGTTCGAGGTGATTTCACTACGTTTTTTTGTTCCATTCGTTTGCGCGTTGTCATAGACTGTATAAAACGACGTGCATTAGGGAAATTCATGAGTATTAATATTAATATAAGCGCCACCCTGTGGAACCAAATATTGTCACCTGTGTCACCTGTCTGCATCAATGTACAACACAAAGGAATATATTTTTCAATATGTATTTTATGATCAGAAAAATTAAAGTCGAAAGCCCGAAGAAGCCATGACAATCTTCTAAACAACGGATTCACGGTGACTTATAGCTTTTATAAAAAGTTTTCATAAAGTAATAATCACAAAGAAACAATATTACAGATGTATATGAGGTCACGTGAGTATTTTTCAACGGCTCCAAACGCGGCTTAGCCAATCATAATTAAGGAGCGGAATTATTATTATTATTATTTTAATAGAAAATCATTTTTAGTCCCTTTACTTCATGTAGTTATGAATGGTTGTCCACAGATGTATAAATAAATATTTCTCCTGACTGAGATATGAGCGCGAGAGTGACGGCGTCCTGCAGCAGGCGAGAGAATCGATCACGTGGGTCTTCCGTCTCCGAGCGTTTCCGTGTTTACATGTCCGCCGCAGACGCCGAGCCCTCATGGCTTTCATCACGAAGAAGGATCGCGTCAAAGAAAGGTACTGTCACACTTCAACTGATACTTTGTGTTGCAGTCTGGACGGATGTGGAGGGTGTTCTCCCTCAGGTCCGTGCACTTTAACACTCTGACCTCAGGCCTGTTGTGTCATTTTAGCTCGCGGATCATCCGCCTCTTAAACAGGCCAGTAAACAAAAGACAAAACACGCGTGCCAGTACATTTATGATCCTTACATATGCGTTTCTTGTGGTAAAAAAATTATTTTGACCTTTATTAACACTTTCCGAGCATTTAAAATTAAAAGTAGCTATGATTGTCAACTCGCTGTTGAAGTCACATGACCAGCTGTCTCATTAATTATTCATTTGTTTACTTTTCTTCAGGCCCATGGTTATTCTTAAGTTACCATGAAAATCAAAATGCACCATTATTACTGCTTCATGTTGAACTTTTTATTATAAATAATTTATAGTGCACAACTATTTAAAACAAAAGGTGTTACGAGATTCCGCGTCCTCGTAGAACTCGTAATTACAGCTTGTAAAATGGAAATTTTCTAATTCATAACATTACAAACTTTGATTTGAAGCATAAAAGTGTTTGAAAATAGGATAAAAATGCGAAGGCACAAGACTGTGAACTTAACGGCTTTAGTGAGGAAAGAACTACAATCCCATGAAGCATTGTGAACAGCAAATTGATGGAGAAATATAAAAATACTAATTTAAAAATGTAAAAGTTTATTGCAAAACATGCATATATACACAAATATTCAAGTATTTTTAGAGCGTGAGTGGGCAGAGCTAAAGAGCTAATTTGATGCATTTTCCTTGTTTCGACTCTGGTGGATTTTCAGCACAGCATTATGGGAAATGTAGTTTTTCCACCATGAATTACTCTGTTAAAGGTGCAGTGTGTGAATTTTAGCGGCATCTAGCAGTGAGGTTGTGAATTGCAATCACCCACTGCTCCATTTCGAAGCAAATAGAGAAGCTACGGTGGCCGACACAGGACAAAAATGTGGCCGTCTGAGAGAGCAGAGAGTGACTAGCGCTCTGTAGAGCAGTTTGTCCCTTTAGGGCTACTGTAGAAACATGACGACGCAAAATGGCGACTTCACTGTAAGGGACCCGTGGTGTGTGTAGATAGAAACGGCTCATTCTAAGATAATAAAAACATAACGGTCTTTACACCACTGAAAACATAGTTATGTATATTATATTGCATTTCTGTCAATAAATGAAATAATGCGGGCTGATGGCTTCAACAAAAGCAGTTTATAAGTTATCGTTAAAAATCAAATTCCCTGTGGAGAAAATGAATGTTTTTACTCCCGGAACTGACTGTTCTGCTATATGGTGTGCATTGTACTGTTAATTAATATTCAGTTAATTTGTAAGGTTCTCAACATCTTTGTTTTCCCTTATTTCCTTCTAACACTTGCCGTTTGCTCATGTTTGTGTGCAGGTTTTCGCTGTTGTTGCTGGATCTGGAGGAACATTATTTTGAACAGCACACTGCATATAATCTGACCAACATCAGCCCGGAGGCAAACAGGTGATCTGAAGAACTGATCTACAATCATTTATCCGTGAAATGCTAGAGGTTTACAGAATATGACACCGACTCGATGACGCGGAGTCGACTCCTCTCTAGCACTTGTGTCGGGCCGACTGTAAAACCGGGATCGACTCTCTTACTGTGTCTGAAATCATTCACTAATCCCTAGTCAAGTCTCCTTTATTTACAATACAGATTGTTACTAATAATATTACATGTTTGTTTATTGGACTTTTAACAGTGAAGCACTGAGCTTGAATTTATATGCAGATAAAATTAACTTTTATTAACAACATTAATGTGCACAAACCTCATTTTTATAGGGAAAATGTAAATATTCTGCTCTTATTAAATGTGCCATTGTTCTTCTCTAGTCTCACACTGAACTGACCGACAGCTTCAGGGATTATTAAAGCAGCTCTGCTCTTGCTTTCTGGGTAATTCAGGCACAATCTGAAGAAAAGTTTTTGTTTTTCATGAGACTTTGTGACTTGTGACTTTTGTCCATATATTAATGAGTGGAAATATCTAAGTCAATAAGTGCTCCTCTGCTGCCATCTACTGGTTATAGTGGGCATTTCATGTCTTTCTAAAATAAAAGTGCCTGTTTGCCACAAAGTGGCCTACACCTTTAAACTTTTAGTTTTACTAAAATGTATTCGCTCATAGCTCAGTGTTTCTCCTGGTTTCCACGTCAGACGTCACTTGTTTCATTACTGGATGAATCAGTGTTTTTGAACGAATCTCTTGAGTGAATGATTCAATGACTCGCTCATAAAGACTTCACTTGTTTCATTACTGGGTGAATCAGTGTTTTTGAACGAATCTCTTGAGTGAATGATTCAATGACTCGCTCATAAAGACTTCACTTGTTTCATTACTGGGTGAATCAGTGTTTTTGAACAAATCTCGAGTGAATGATTCAATGACTCGCTCATAAAGACTTCACTTGTTTCATTACTGGGTGAATCAGTGTTTTTGAACAAATCTCGAGTGAATGATTCAATGACTCACTCATAAAGACTTCACTTGTTTCATTACTGCATGAATCAGTGTTTTTGAACGAATCTCTTGAGTGAATGTCATTGAATGTCATTAAAATCGCATACTGTATAGTAGGTACTACATTTGGTTTGAAACTTACTTTGTGACTGTCAAAAAAGTATGAATGTAAGCACATGTTTTGTGTGTTTCTCCTACTGATAAAACTACCGGATGGTATCATTGTCTTCTATGATGTTCAACACATAATCTCAGCAAATTCAGGATTTCATGACCGTTTAATGTCTTTTAAATCTGTTTTTACACAGGCGAACCAGCGGCTCATTAAAAATCTGTTCCAAATCAGTCATTTTTGAAGCTGATGATGCTAAGGAGCCTATTATAAAGGTATAATCTTTATATTATCCCCATGTTTAACTGATATGTGTTTATTTGCTACAATAATCAAGCGTCTTTCCTTTAGATTCCTCTGAAAGACTGCACAGGAATCTCTGCGCTGGAGGAGGCGGTCCACAACCCCTTCTTAGAGTAATACTGATAATGACTGCTCAGTTTTGATGGAGTATTAGTGTCGTTTGCAGACTTTCATTATTCCTTTTCTTTCTTTTTCGTGCATGTTTGCAGAAGTAAACCTCCCTGTATTCTGATAGAAACCAAGCAGGTGAGTGTGTCTCAGTTTCACTTCTTTAATATCTGTACGCTTGCAGAGTTTTAATATTTAACCCTTTTTTTGTCAGATTTATCTAATTAAAGAAGAAAATGCGGTTGCTCCATATAAATACGAAAGGGTGAGTTCATCTTTTGTGTCTTTGTCCGAGGATGATATAAAGTGGGTAGGAAACAAATATTAAATAAGCACATTTCATATACACTGATCAGGCATAACATTATGAGCACCTTCCTAATATTGTGTTGGTCCCCCTTGCCTTCTTCCCATAGTGCATCCTGGTGCCATGTGTTCCCCAGGTAAGCCACGCACACACACCCGGCCATCCACGTGATGTAAAAGAAAACGTGATTCATCAGACCAGGCCACCTTCTTCCATTGCTCCGTGGTCCAGTTCTGATGCTCACGTGCCACTGTTGGTGCTTTCGGCGGTGGACAGGGGTCAGCATGGGCACCCTGACTGGTCTGCGGCTATGCCGCCCCATACGCAACAAACTGCGATGCACTGTGTATTCTGACACCTTTCTATCAGAACCAGCATTAACTTCTTGAGCTCCAGTAGCTCGTCTGTTTGATCGGACCACACGGGCCAGCCTTCGCTCCCCACGTGCATCAATGAGCCTTGGCCGCCCATGACCCTGTCGCCGGTTCACCACTGTTCCTTCCTTGGAGCACTTTTGATAGATACTGACCACTGCAGACCGGGAACACCCCACAAGAGCTGCAGTTTTGGAGATGCTCTGACCCAGTCGTCTAGCCATCACAATTTGGCCCTTGTCAAACTCGCTCAAATCCTTACGCTTGCCCATTTTTCCTGCTTCTAACACATCAACTTTGAGGACAAAATGTTCACTTGCTGCCTAATATATCCCACCCACTAACAGAGATAATCAGTGTTATTCACTTCACCCAGTCATAATGTTATGCCTGATCGGTGTATGTAATATTATTTATATACTGATGTATTGGTTGATTAATTGTTGCATGATAGGGAGAAAAAAAGGTCACGTTCCAATTGGAGGCGTCCAGATTAACGGAGGATGTCGTTCAGATGTTATTACAGGTTTGGCTTTTTCTTTCTGTGAGATGTGAGTTTTCACTGGCACCTTCATCTTGAATAACTCGTCGTGTTTTTACAGTTGCACAGAGCGTCCTGTCTGGATAAGCTGGGTGACCAGACGGCAATGGTCAGGATATTTAAATAAACTTCCATGTGTAAATATTGCTTCCTTTTTTGAGGATTTGCGGTTGATCTGTATGTGTTTCTGCTGAAGATTGCAGCTATATTGCAGTCCAGGTTGGCAAGAACATGTTTTGATAAGAACAGGTAAGAATCAACACTTTCATTCATTCATGGGGTTGTTGATGAACTTCCCAAATTCCATTTTTTTTTTTTCCCGTTTCAATTTTTTTGACTCCATTTTAATGGTTAAATTAAATTTTAGTAATCAGAAAGCATGTCTATTTAATTGAAATCATGAAACTTATACAATTTAACATCAATTTAATACAAGTTTAATAAATATTATATGTTTATGGCCCTATGAAATATATTTTTTTCCTCTAATTCAGTTTTATTTTTTACCAAATTCTGTGTTTACTGTTTTAAGTTTTCTGGATTCCATTTTAATGGTTTAATTAAATTTGAATAATCAAAAACTAATTAATGGAATTCATAAAATAACAATTTATTATTTAAAGAAATGTTTTTTTTTTTTCCAGAAATTCTGTGTTGTGTATTTTAATAATCTGGCAATCAAATGAAGGCATGAACATTATTTTAATTTATCTTTTAATCATAAACAAACTTTTTTGTCAAACATAGTGCTTTACTGTTGAAATCAAAACACGTTTTTTAATAATAATGAATTATTATTATTATTATTATTATTAGTGTTAGTATTATTATTACATTGAGAAGTACACTGCAAAAAATGCTTTTCTTATTTAGTATTTTTGTCTTGTTTCCAGTCCAAATATCTAAAGATTCTTAAATCAAGATGATTTGACTAGATACGTAAAATGACTTAAGATATTATTTCTTGTTTTCTGGAAAATAAAATCAAAATGAAGTGAGTTTTTGCTTAAAACAAGCAAATTATCTGCCAATGGGGTAAGAAAAATAATCTTGTTTCTTGTTTCCCAAACAGAAAACATTATATTATGTCATTTTACAAGCATCTTGATTTAATAATTAGATAATAATTTAGATATTTGCACTGGAAACAAGACAAAAATACTAAGTAAGGAAAGCGTTTTTTGCAGTGTAGCTGAATTCTACTGTACAACAGTAATATATTTGTCACAGTGTCTTCAAGTTAAACCAAACTTTTATTTTGACGGGTTGCTCAAGTTCAAAGCCCTTTGAGTTTCTGTGTGTTTATGATATGCTGATAGTTTTTCTCAAATGAAAAGATAAAATGCTGATGAAGTGACCAGTGTTAATTTCGTTTGACGAATAATTTGTGTCATAATTTTCACTGACGAAAACGAGACGGTAACTAAATAAAAACCAGTTTTGAATGACAAAAACTATGAGGAAAATCTACTGTCATTATCGTCAACGAATAAAAACGAGAGGAAAACGTCAGGAAGGGACGATTAGGGAAGAGATCCCGTCAGAACGGATGTCCTGTGTAACAGATGCGCTCATTTGAGTTGTGACGTGCGGATCTAACGGCGGGAAAACACGGAGCTGTTGAGCTTCTACAGGCTCACGCGACAGCGCTTCAGAGCGGCTCAATCAGTGAATAACACACATTTATGACAGGTAATGTTTATGAACTAATGCTGAGGAATAATGAGAATATAAACATCGTAAAGTAAACATAGTAATATGTTTTAGACGGTTGTAACAATGCATGTTTTATCTCCCTCATCTGAACTGCAATAGTAAGACATTTCAAAATAAGAGTCCGGGTGTATTTCGAGCTTGTTTATAATTAAAAGTCACACATTATATATATATAAGTTCTTGGTTACACAATAAACTGTATTTAATTTCATTCCCATTTAATTCATAGTCAGGAGGAAAGACTAAAAACAGTATTTGACACATATTATTTAATAAAGTATCAGGGTTATAATAGTTCACTAAAACCATTAAAAAATCTTCATTACAGGAGATTAAATAAATGTTAAACTTAAACTTATTTGAAGCTTTAGCTTAACCTGATATATTAACTAAAACAGAAATACAAAATTATAAAAACTATATAGATGGTTTTAAAAAACAAACAAAAACAGTGAAATGAGCTCTTTGGTGTATTTTTGCGCTTGAACGGTCAAAAACACAATTATGTCAAATGTCAGTTTTGTCATGTATTCAGTAACAGTCGGTTATGTGATGCTTAAATGCTCAATTAATGCATAACAGTTTAACTAAACTCAAAATTAACACTGGAAGTGGCTCTGGAGATGAAGTTCATGCGTCCTCATATAGAGGCTGAAAACAGTCCCTGAGCATCAGGTTTGATCTGGAATATGACGCCTGTGTCGTGTGCAGTTTTCAGGATGTCACCGAGCTCCCGCACATGGAGTGTGTGGCGGAAATGGTTTCTCCTTTGGTGACAAACGCGGGTCACGTTTGCATCACCGATCGCAGTCTTTACTTCCAGCCTCTGAACGGCTATCCTGTGAGTTTCCACGGCGGCCTGGCCTTCTTTAAGATCTTCAGTTCCTTCACTGCGGTTCTTATGTGTGTGTGTGTGTTTCCGAAAGGATTCAGTGGTGCAGATCGGGTTACACAGCGTGAGACGCATCTACAAACGGAGACACGGGCTGAGGCCTTTGGTGAGTGTTTGTGATGTTCTTGATTCTTCTTCAAATACACGGATGTCATACACATTTACATGTGGATTTACCCTGTGTGTGTGTGTGTGTGTGTGTGTGTTTGAAGGGCCTGGAGGTGTTTTGCACAGAGAATGATCTGCGCTCGGATATCTACCTGAAGTTCTACAGCACTAAAGAGAGAGATGAGCTGTACTACTACATCGCAACTTTCCTT
>CM077168.1:812444-839944 GCA_039654105.1 Coreius guichenoti
TTGCAATGTGCTAAAACATGTTAGCAACATGCTAATTCATGTTAACAATGTGTTATACCACTATGAACATGTTAAATCATGTTAGCGATGTGTTAAAACATACTGGCAACATGCTTAATCATGCTTGCAACGCATTTAAACATGCTTGTAACATGCTCCTTTCATGCTAGCAACATGCTTAATCATGGTAGCAACGTTAAAATATGCTGCCAACACAATTCATGCTAACAATGTGTTAAATCTAGCAATTTGTTAAAACATGCTAGCAAACGTGTTAAACACGCCATCAATGTACTCATTCATGTTAAATAATGCTAGTACCATGTTAATGCTAGCAACAGGCTAGTTCATTTTAGCAACATGCTAAATCATACTAGCAACATGTTAAATCATGTTAGCAATGTGTTAAAACATACTAGTAATCATGCTAGCAAACGTGTTAAAACATGCTGTCAATGTGTTAAACATGCTAGCAAAATGCAAAAACATTCTAACAACATGTCAGCAATTGGTAAGATATGTTAGTAACATGTTAGCAATGTGTTAAATCTTGTTAAAACATACTAGCAACATGTTAAATCATGCTAGCAATGTGATTAACATACGAACAACATGCTTAATCATGGTAGCAACGTTAAAATATGTTACCAACATAATTCATGTTAACAATGTGTTATATCATGCTGGCAATTTGTTAAAACATGCTAGCAATCATGTTAAGCACGCCATTTAATGTGCTCATTCATGTTAAATAATGCTAGCAGTGTTAAAACATACTAGCAACATGTTCAATCATGCTAGCAACGTGTTAAAAGATGTAAACAACATAATTCATGTTAACATTGTGTTAAATCATGCTAGAAATTTGCTCATTCATGTTAGCAACATGTTAAAACAGGCTAGCAACATGGTAGCAATTGGTAAGACATGTTGATTTATGCTAGCAGTGTACTAAAACATGCTACAAACACTCTACCAAAATAAAATAATGCTAAGACATGCTAACAACATGATAAAACTTGCTAGGAAGCTAATTAACTTTCAGACAAGGCTTATGTTTGTCCCGGCACACTTTACTTTCTAGTCCATGGGTATAACTTAATAACAACAATTAATAACCCGCACAACCCAGACAGCGGCATAGTGTCGGCACAGATCTGACAAGTTAACTTATACTTAGCATAACAGATACATGGACTATATGTGTTTGTCGTTACCATAACTTCTCTCTAACCCTTTAGATTACGCTGTTTGGTTCACATGTCTCTGTTGTGTACATGCGCAGATCCAGACGACTTCTTGCAGAAAATGCGTCTTGCGCTGGAGAGTCAGTATGTGTCTGAACACCTGCACGAGTGGATCGATCTGATCTTCGGCTTCAAACAGAAGGGAAGTGAGGCCGTGGCCAGCCATAACGGTAAAAGTGCCTAACACAGATATGAGTGTGTTATTCATATTATCCTGATATGAATAAACACAACAACGTCTGCTATATTGCAGTTTTCCATCCGTTAACCTATGAGGGCGGAGTTGACTGCGATAGGTAACTTCATTAACTCTCTCTCATTAAATCGCTCCTCTCTGAATATTGTTTTGATCCAGTCTTTGTGTTTATTTGTCAGTGTACATTTGTCAGTGTGTATGTGTGTGTTTCCGCAGTATTGAGGACCCAGATCAGAAAATAGCCATGCTAACTCAAATATTGGAGTTTGGACAGACGCCACGGCAACTCTTCGTCACTCCTCATCCTCAGAGGATCACTCCTCGCTTCAACAACCTGTCAGCGACGGCCAGCCTCAGCAGCTGTGAGCTCTCGCCAGGTACTGTCTAAACCTCTGGGCCTCTTCAGCCGGAACTGACACGAAAGATTTACACTTTGAATGTTTTTTTTGCTTTATCGGAGTGGGATGACACTTGGTGACTTTTGTCGCATTAGCTATGTGAACACACAAAAGAATCATGGACATGATTTGGATATGTTAACCCCTTAAAGCCCGCTGCGGGCACTAATTATTAATGCGGGCATTAATAATGATGTTTAGGGCTGCCCCTTAATAGTTGACTAGCAGAGGCTTGGTCGACCAAAATGTTATTAGTCGTTTAGTTGCAGAAAACAAAAACTCCACAGGAAGTGGCGAAATCACGCAGATCGTTAACGGCAGGAAATCCAAACATTCGCCCATCATTCATCGACCTCAAATATGGATCATCACTTGAAACATGCAAGTAGTAGCAACTTTACAAGTCTGCTCACTCTAATGTTAACCTAGATAAATGTGCGCTCTTATATAGATGCATATCTGTGTGTTACTGTCATACAGGCGCCGGCGCGATCACTCACATTTACTTTAAATACTCCGTCATACAGGAGTAATGCAAACTGTAAAAGACCTACTTTTATTTCTGTAAACTCACAACAACAAAACCTTGTGCTTTTGTAAAATAATGAAAACAATCAGGATGCGCTTGATCTGCCATCTCAGTGAACTTGAGCGTCACGAAAATGAACCGAAACTCAGCGTATACTTGCCTCACAGACATGAGAAATATATCTATAGAAAGATTGAAATGTCTACTTTTAAATGAACCAATTCAAGTGGAAAACAAATATTCTCAGATTATGTAACATATATGCATATCGGCGCATCTACGGCGGAGATGAGAGTCAGCATCATCGACTTAATCTCTGCGGCCCAAAACACAGAAAACATTATCAATAAATTATTAAAATGTTTAAACAATCTCCTCGCCACACTCATAATCATTGTTTGCCGTGCGCTGCGGCGAGCTTTATGTGTGTGTTTGAGCGATGATTAGGCTGTGTGTTATACATAGGCAATTAAAGGCTCATTATTATGATTTATGGCTTATTAATATAAACACGCGATTAGTCGACTAATCACTTTAACGAACGACTACTAGTCGACTAGAAAAATCTTTAGTTGAGGTCATGCTTTGATATTTTTAACTACTGCCTTGATCAACACAAAATAGGTGTCATTTGAGAGCTTAGAGTCTGAACTTTACAATGCATGTAGCATTAACATGAATTGTAAATTTGATTAACTTGTGATAAGTAGTGCTGAGTTATTTGCTGATAAATAAACGTTTTCATAATTTATGAAATACTTCTTTTGTACTATGTACTGCGATGTGTCAAAAACATCATACAGCTCAGATAGCCGTGTGACATTTGAAAGGTCTCACGGAGTAGATTACAAGCATAATTGTTCTGGGCTTTGACTAAACTTGTGCGAGTTTGTGTATGTTAAGCCCCGCAAGACATATAAGTAAATAATATACGGATGCGGCATTTATGAAACGTTTTCGCTCGTGCTATTCTTCACGATCCCGTTTCATGAAGTTACATCACAAGATATTCCTCACAGAGGAACAACAATTTTAAAAATACCCATTAGGGGGCGTCAAGGGCTAAACAAAAGGCTACCCTGGTTGCAAATGCTGTAACTTATTATTAGGGGTTCAAGAGTGTCGCTGTAATTGTTAGAGTTTCCAAGGATCAGCATTCTCCCCTAAAAGTGACCGGCAGACCAAACCGTAAGTCGTAGAGACTTGAAACTTTGAGGGCTGGTAGTACTCACACCATCTACAACGTCACCAAAGCTCGCCCCGATCGGCCTGACGGGGGCGCTACAGCGATCAAAAGTATGAAATTGGCCATAACTCCTAAACCGTTAGGCCTAGACTCACGTGTCTTACATCGATGCATGCCCTGCATTCGCTCTTCCTTCTGGAGAAATTTCCAGGTATTTCGGATTTTTTGTAAAACTGTACTTTTGCGAACTAGTCCTAGGTTTTTGCCTGATCGGAATCAAACCAGTGCAAATATATTCTCTGGAGAGTGAATATCAATATTTATCCAAAAAAAAAAGTTGAAATTTCGATTCACGGTTGCTAAGGGGATCCAAAATGTTCGATGTGACCGGGGCCACTTTTACTAAAATAACTATAACTTGTGACTGGATTGAGATATTTCCACCAAATTTGGTACACATGTGTAAGGACTCAATCTTTGGTCATGTGAAAAAAATCATGGCGATTGGCCACTTGGTGGCGCTATGACGGAAAAAAACATGAAAATGGCTATAACCACCTGACCGTTAGTCCGATTAACTTGAAAATTGTCATGCAGTGTCTTGGTCCAAGGTGCCTTGATTAGTCTATGAGGACTTTGGCGTATCTCAAAAAACATGGCCGCCATCGGCCAATGAAGTTTGAGCACCTGTTAGACAAGGTTAACGGAGGCCGATCGGAACGAAACTCATGGGCATGTTCGACTCATAGCCCTAGACTAGAGGACTGTACGAATTTTGAAAGAAATCGGCCACTAGGTGGCGCTAACGAGTTTTACGGCTCTGTAATCACGTGGTGTTTCACACATCCACACAATATTCATATCATTGGATAGATCTCCTCACACTGAACAACTTTGCCTCAGGAACCACTGCTGTCAATCAAATCGTTTATTAAATAACCGTGATTATGTAAAAAAAAAAAACTATTTTAACGAACTACTCCGAGGTTTTTCACTCAATCTGAATAAAACCAATGCAGTACAATTCTCTGGACTCTCTAGATCAATAATGATGTTGAACTTTACCCTTTGGTTAGCTATAACAGGGTCATTTAGAAAATGGGTGTGGCCAATTGCACACAAAAGCCTATAACTCCTAAACGGAAACTTGTAACTTCACGAAAATTGGCGAGCACATTAGACATATGATTCTAAACAAGCATGCCAACTTTTATGGAGATCGGCCCATAGGTGGCGCTATAACTGTTAAAAAGCTTATATTGCTTATGGTAAATTGTCTGTATTGGCTGTAAATGATCTTTTCCTTCTATGAGTTTAGTGGTTACATGCTTGCTAAATAAAACATAATATTGTCTTATGCATATGTGCTTAAAGGCCTTAAAACGCTTGAACCCCGATAATTGCTGCTTGCAGCTATATTTACTTTATGCTATCGACACAAAATTTGATCCAAATGCAGCTCACATGTAGAATTTTTAATATGAAATATACGAAAACTCAGAGAATCTCTTGGTAGTACAAACTACAAATCAGCCATGATGCAAAAAGCACACAGCAATGAAAGGGTTAATCTCCAGAACATTTTGAGTTTGATTGTATTATGTAATAATCATAATTATTATTAGGAGGGGGGAGTTACATTTCAAGGCTTCGGTCGCTTTTGGCCGCGAGTGTGACTCAAAAAAGAAGAGGCTCAGAGGGTTAAAGGGACAGTTCACACACAAATTAAAATTGTCATCAGTTACTCGCCCTCATGCCGTTCCAAAATCTTCGGATCACAAATGAAGATATTTTTCATAAAATCTGTGAGCCTTCTGTCCCTCCTGTGAAAGTCTGTTCAGTTTGGGTGAACTGTCCCTTTAATTATGTGTCTTTGTTTCAGTTCAGTTCTCACTTTAAAGTATGTACTAGGAGCATGAAAAGTAAGCATGCTCCATTGCAGTGAGCATATGAAGTCTTAAAGGAGACACGCCCCTTTAAATGTCTTTAAATCAGAGCTAAATTCAAGGTGGAAAAGATTTTGATGATTAAAATCCTACTATCATTGTAAGTGCAGCTCAGGAAACATTTAAGTCATCAGTAAAGCAGGTTTTCCAGAAGGTGCCGTGACCGTGTCTGATGGATCTCGATGTGTCAGTGTCTCCTAGTATGGAGTCATTCGAGGACCTGACGGAGGAGAGCAAGAAAATGGCCTGGAGCAACATGGACAAACTGGTGTCGCAGTCCTGCCACAAGATACACAAGGAGTGAGTATGTGTTGGTGTAGTCGTGTGTTTGAGTACAGGCGTATGGAGAGATCCGCTCTGACCCTGTTGTTCTGGTTCTGCAGAGCCGTAACGGGCATTGCTGTGACCCTCAGTGGAGACTCCATCTTCTCAACCTCTCAAGGTTAGGAATTCATCCGGTATTTAGTCTCAGGTCTGCCATAAAATGATCTGAGATTGATTTCTCAGAACTGTAATGTAAAGATCACACCTCACAGAAAGGTACTCTACAAGCAGTTTTCTAACATGATTTAACACATTACTAGCACGTTTCTAGCATTAATTAACACTGCTAATATGTTGCTAGCATGATTCTACCCTGAATTAGCTCATATTTTGTCCTCATGTAGACTCTACACTGAAGATGTTCTCTAAAGATAATGGCCTGCAGCGAAGTGTGTCCTTCTCCAACATGGTAAGCTCTTTAGAGATGCTAGAAGATGCAGTATTTGGATACAAAAGCTACACTTAAAGTCCCCATGAAATCAAAATTGAAGTTTTTATGAATGTGCATAATTACAGTGCATTATGAATATGTTACCCTTACTGTTATCCATAAACTAGTGTACTCCAAAACAATGACAAAATTCACATTTAGAAGATATAAGCGTTCAAAACTTAGTCTCTCACTTCCGCCAAGGGGATAGGGAACGATCAGACGGCGCACTATATAGGGGATAGGGAACGATCAGACAACGCACTATATAGGGGATAGGGAACGATCAGACAACGCACTATATAGGGGATAGGGAACGATCAGACGGCGCACTATATAGGGGATAGAGCACTATATAGGGGATGGGGAACGATCGGGCGGCGCACTATATAGGGGATAGGGAACGATCAGACAGCGCACTATATAGGGGATAGAGCACTATATAGGGGATGGGGAACGATCAGACGGCGCACTATATAGGGGATAGGGAACGATCAGACGGCGCACTATATAGGGGATAGGGAACGATCAGACGGCGCACTATATAGGGGATAGGGAACGATCAGACGGCGCACTATATAGGGGATAGGGAACGATCAGACGGCGCACTATATAGGGGATAGAGCACTATATAGGGGATGGGGAACGATCAGACGGCGCACTATATAGGGGATGGGGAACGATCAGACGGCGCACTATATAGGGGATAGAGCACTATATAGGGGATGGGGAACGATCAGACGGCGCACTATATAGGGGATAGAGCACTATATAGGGGATGGGGAACGATAAGACGGCGCACTATATAGGGGATGGGGAACGATCAGACGGCGCACTATATAGGGGATGGGGAACGATCAGACAGTGCACTATATAGGGGATAGAGCACTATATAGGGGATAGGGAACGATCAGACGGCGCACTATATAGGGGATAGAGCACTATATAGGGGATGGGGAACGATCAGACGGCGCACTATATAGGGGATAGAGCACTATATAGGGGATAGAGCACTATATAGGGGATGGGGAACGATCAGACGGCGCACTATATAGGGGATGGGGAACGATCAGACGGCGCACTATATAGGGGATAGGGAACAATCAGACAGTGCACTATATAGGGGATAGGGAACAATCAGCCTGGGGAAAAGCCGCCTGGGGAACAGTGACCGTCCATTTATTTGAAGTGGTTTTAAGGTTTACATTTAAGTGTGGCAAATACTTTTTGGGGCCACGTTATACCATGGCCACATGAAATAAAAGCTTATTTGACCTCTAACCAACACACCCTTCTCATGTGACGCAGGCGCTGTCGTCCTGTCTGATGCTGCCCGATGATGAGATCGTCGTCTGCTCTTCCTGGGACAATAATGTGTGAGCATTTATATAGCAACCACAATCATATCCCTATAATTCATGCCAATTTAACACATTTCTCATCTTTTAACACTCTGTCTCCCCTTTATTTCTTTGATGTCTGTCTTGTTTGCTGAAGGTATTTTTACTCAATAGCATATGGACGAAGACAAGAGACTCTGATGGGTCACGATGATGCTGTCAGTCATATTTGCTGGAGGGATGACAAACTTTACACGGCATCCTGGGACTCCACTGTGAAGGTGCTCTCATTTAGTGTAGACAAGTTTGCTTTCTTACATAACATTTAGAGATTTCTTGTCTAGTTTCTGACTTTCATACTGACGTTTAGGCATCTTCAGAAAAATTATAGTGGCATATTCGGTAACACTTTACTTAAACCTTTACATATAATGCATTATAAAAGTACTTTTAATGGATTAATTATGCCTTGTAATGCATTGTGTGCTCTCATGAATAATTGCAACCATAGTTATAATACTTATCTATTCATTGAACATGTTTAGAAAGTATAATGCATTAAAACATATGACAAACAACCAATTTCAGATGTAAATATTAACAGGGCCGAACACACAAAGCCATGACGAGTTATGAGCTTCAGACCCACTGCAACAATGAGTAATTAAAGACATTTTTAGATTATTTTAGGCAGAACAGCTGAAAATATGTGAATATAATCACTAGTAATATGATTTCATTGCTTATGACGTTTGACCAATAGGTGGCGCTGTGACTAAATTGGTGTCATGTGGTCAGTGTGAGGAGACGATGATACACACAAAGTTTGGTGTCAATACACCAAAGTGTGTCGGAGTTACAGCCTCAGATTCAGCTTAACAATTTTGTCGTTATTAGAGAACGGTTTGGTCAATCAAAAAGATTTTAATAACTTTATGCCGGCATAGTCTGAAAATAATCTGAGCCAATTTTGGTGAGAATCAGACAAACGGTTTCCGCGGGTCTTAAAGTCTTAATTTGACCTTCCACAATTGAAGGCCTTAAAAATGTCTTAAATTGGAGCAGAAAGTCTTAAATTCAATATCACGACATTAGATTAGGGCCTCAGAACCGGATCCATTCATAAAAGTGGAATAAAAGTAAAAGACTGAATTAGAGAAAAAATAAAATGTATTTCATAGGACCCTAAAAAATGTCTTTTTTGTTAAACGTTTAATAAATTGCTGTTAAATTGTCTGTTTCATGATTTCAATTAATTAGACATGCTTTTTGATTAATAAAAATTAATTTAACCATTAAAACCGAGCGCAGAAAAATTAAAACAGAATAAACTATAAAACAAAAAAATAAATAAAACAGATTTCATAGGGCCCTAAATTTAATTGCTAAAAATGTTTATCTAGGATTTCTGTTTTCCAGCACAAATATCAAACATCCTTAAATCAAGAGACATTAATGACATGAGAATGAAGAAATGAAGTCTTGTTTTCTGAGAAATTGGACAAAATCAAGTGAGTTTGTGCTTAAAACAAGAACTAATATCTGTCATTGGGTATGAACATTACTAACATTTGAGTTACGTTGATGTTTATGAACACATTGGCAGATATTTGCTCTTGTTTTAATCATAAAATCACTTTCACAAGATTTCTTATCTCAAACTTTAAGATATTTTTTGTAAAATTAGTTCAAATGTAATGGAGATCTGATGGAAATTATATTTTCAAATTTTAAAGTGTCACTAATACTCATTTACATTTAGAGGACAGATTGACGTGTTGTTCCCTTCAGTTTATTCCTTACATTTTTTTAAAAGGTCTTAAATTTACCTTCATAGAGCCTGCAGAAACCCTGATGAGTTTTTATTTCATTATAAATGTTGTTGTCTGAACTTTGAGTATTCAGGGCATGGTGCGGTGACACTTAGCGAGTTTCGTAACAACATGCTAATGCGTTCATAAAATACAGCATTTTATGACCAAATTCAAGATGGCCGACAGCCAAATGGTCAATATGGGAAAATTGGGTATTGTGCGACTGAATCAAAGGAGAGTTTTATGATTTTTGGGCAAACCGTTCAGAAGTCAGCCATTTTTTTCATATCTCCTGACCATTGACTCCATTTGCACATTATTCGAAAACGGTTGGTTCTATCAAAAAGCTTTTAATAGGTTTTTGCCAACATGACCTGAAGATAATCTGAGCCAATTTTGGTGAAAATCGGACAAACCGTCTAGGAAGATTTTGAAAAAGTAGTTCGTAGCCATTCCAGTTCAAAAGTTATTAGCACAAGCGTAAGTGCAACTTTGGACAGGTGGTGGCGCTAGAGCGATTGAGTTAGAGACTCCAGACTGGCTGTGGTGACAGTTCAGACCGTCCTCTATCAGTGTGCCAAATATCATAACGGAAGAAGAGTGGATACAGTAGATTCCTACGAACCTTCGGCGCTCGAAGGAATCTGCAATATATTATAATGCATTTTAACTTTGGTTACAATTATTTATGAAAAGATATAATGCATTATGAAAGAGTAAAATGTTACCGCATATTCCAACTAATTTACTTTCCTTTTTATGTGGTTGTAATCTTTAAAGATACTCTCTCGTCTTGACTTCCTGCTTTCTGTGTTCTCCTTCACCAGATCTGGAAGTGTGTCGCCGCTGACGTCTCCAGTAACAAACGGACGGGGTTTGAGCCGCTTGCTGAGTTTGAGCACGAGGCCGGGGTTGGTGCTGAGGAATCCTTAAAAAACTGCAATATAGGCAAACTGCAGTCGAACAACTCACTATTCGTGTTTGGCACTTTTCAGAATAGGTGTGCAAATGTAGGGCTAGAAAGTCTCTCAAAGGGATAGTTCACCCAAAAATGAAAATTAGCCCATGATTTACTCTCCCTCAAGTCATCCTAGGTGTGTATGACATTCTTCTTTCAGACGAACACATAAAAAGTGCATCCATCCATCATAAAAGTGCATCCATCCATCCATCATAAAAGTGCATCCATCCATCCATCCATCATAAAAGTGCATCCATCCATCATAAAAGTGCATCCATCCATCCATCATAAAAGTGCATCTATCCATCATAAAAGTGCATCTATCATCATAAAAGTGCATCTATCCATCATAAAAGTGCGTCTATCATCATAAAAGTGCATCTATCATCATAAAAGTGCATCTATCCATCATAAAAGTGCATCTATCATCATAAAAGTGCATCTATCCATCATAAAAGTGCATCTATCCATCATAAAAGTGAATCTATCATCATAAAAGTGCATCTATCCATCATAAAAGTGCATCTATCCATCATAAAAGTGCATCTATCCATCATAAAAGTGCATCTATCATCATAAAAGTGCATCTATCATCATAAAAGTGAATCTATCCATCATAAAAGTGCATCTATCATCATAAAAGTGAATCTATCATCATAAAAGTGCATCTATCCATCATAAAAGTGCATCTATCATCATAAAAGTGCATCTATCATCATAAAAGTGCATCTATCCATCATAAAAGTGCATCTATCCATCATAAAAGTGAATCTATCATCATAAAAGTGCATCTATCCATCATAAAAGTGCATCTATCCATCATAAAAGTGCATCTATCAATCATAAAAGTGCATCTATCAATCATAAAAGTGCATCCATCCATCATAAAAGTGCATCCATCCATCATAAAAATCCTACGAATATCTATTGATCTAATATGACTTCTGACCTGTAATGTTGCCAGAATCATAATCATACACCATTTGTTCGTCGGCCAGAGGAGAACTGGCACCCCGACTGAGCCTGGTTTCTCCCAAGGTTTTTTTCTCCATTCTGGCCCTGAAGGAGTTTTGGTTCCTTGCCACCGTCGCCTTTGGCTTTTGGCTTGCTCAGTTGGGGACACCTAAATTTCAACTATATTACTGATCTGCCCGCATTGACACTATATGATAATTGAAATGAGCTGATGACATCACCGTTTTCACCAGAGCGGCTGTACAGCCGAATCAAATTCCGTTGCGTTATTTTCATGTTACCACTGTGAAGTTGCTTTTGAAATAATTGCCATTGTAAAAAGCGCTATATAAATAAAGGTGATTTTGATTTGATTTGATAAAAGTGTGCATCCGTCCATCATAAAAGTGCATCTATCCATCATAAAAGTGCATCCATCATCATAAAAGTGCATCTATCCATCATAAAAGTGCGTCCATCCATCATAAAAGTGCATCCATCATCATAAAAGTGCATCTATCCATCATAAAAGTGCGTCCATCCATCATAAAAGTGCATCCATCATCATAAAAGTGCATCTATCTATCATAAAAGTGCGTCTATCCATCATAAAAGTGCATCTATCCATCATAAAAGTGCATCCATCATCATAAAAGTGCATCTATCTATCATAAAAGTGCATCTATCCATCATAAAAGTGCATCCATCCATATCCATCATAAAAGTGCATCTATCCATTATAAAAGTGCATCTATCCATCATAAAAGTGCATCTATCAATCATAAAAAAGCATCCGTCCATCATAAAAGTGCATCTATCCATCATAAAAGTGTAAAAGTCACTTTTTCTGCAGAGTGGCTGATTTGTAGTTTTTACCACCAAAAGTTTCTCTGAGATTTGTATTTTGTCGTATTTCCCATTCATTTCCTATGTCAGTCATTGTTAACCGCCAAGTGTGACTTTTTTGTTTTGACCCTTAACATATCCGAATCATCTCCATGATTTTTTTTGTGTGTTCACGTAGCAAATGCGACAAAAGTGACCAAGTGTCATCCCACCCCGATGAAGCAAAAAAATTCAAATTTCAAAACTAAGAGGCCCAGAGGGTTAAAGTGCACTTTTTCAGTGAGTTTTCAGTGTAAACACATGCACTACTCACACTATTGATACAGAGAATAGTGCATATGTACGTAAATTGGGACGCGCCTTTTGTTTTCCTGTTATATAATTCTGTAATGATATTTTATGTAGCATATATTAGACACTATTTGTAACCTATTCAAGAAAAGTGCCTTTATATTATTTTGTGGTATCAAAGGTTAGCGTTCATCTAATTAGTGTGTTGTCTATACATGCGTGTGCACAGGTTAACACTTTAGATCTCAGCCCAGCTGGCACACTTCTGGCGACGGGCACTAAAGAAGGAACCCTCACTGTTTGGGACCTCGCCAGCCCTGTGCCGCTGAATCAGCTGACCTGCCATTCGGGGAAGATCCATCAGGTGGCCTTCAGTCCTGGTGAGTGAGTGTGTGTGATGCATGAACATTGATCCAGATCTGTGTGGCTTGTTTGTGTCGTTTCATACAGCTGTGTGTGTGTGTGTGTGTTCAGACAGCAGGCACATCCTGAGTGTTGGCGAGGACTCGTGTCTGGCGGTGACAGATGTGCAGACAGGCATGCTCATTGCTACTGTCCATGCTGAGCTGGAGCAGAGGTGACAACACACACTATACACTGCACACTGTCTCGTGTCGAGGACTTATTGGGTCAACTTCCTGTATATTCCATGTCTTGTAGGTGCTTCTGCTGGGACGGAAACACGGTGTTGTCTGGAGGGACGTCCGGAGATCTCAGTGTGTGGAACCTGCTCAGCGGTAAAGTCACCCACAAGATCCCTGCTGCTCACTCAGGTATACACACACCGCAAGACACTAGGGAACCTGAAATATATGGAAGCTCGTTTCTGCCACGGAATAAAACAATTTAAAAAATAATTGCGACTCTACACTGATCAGGCATAACATTATGACTTTTGTGTTGGTCCCCCTTTTGCTGTCCCGTCGAGGCATGGACTCCACTAGACCCCTGAAGGTGTGCTGTGGTATCTGGCACCAAGATGTTAGCAGCAGATCCTTTAAGTCCTGTAAGTTGCGAGGTGGGGCCTCCATGGATCGGACTTGTTTGTTCAGCACATCCCACAGATGCTCGATTGGATTGAGATCTGGGGAATTTGGAGGCCAAGTCAACACCTCAAACTCGTTGTTGTGCTCCTCAAACCATTCCTGAACCATTTTTGCTTTGTGGCAGGAGCATTATCCTGCTGAAAGAGCCACAGCCACCAGGGAATACCGTTTCCATTAAAGGGTGAACATGGTCTGCAACAATGCTTAGGTAGGTGGTACGTGTCAGTACCTTTTGATAGATACTGACCACTGCAGACCGGGAACACCCCACAAGAGCTGCAGTTTTGGAGATGCTCTGACCCAGTCGTCTAGCCATCACAATTTGGCCCTTGTCAAACTCGCTCAAATCCTTACGAAATGTTCACTTGCTGCCTAATATATCCCACCCACTAACAGGAGCCGTGATGAAGAGAGAATCAGTGTTATAAAAAAGTCGCAATTATCTTTAGTTGCAATTGTTTTATTCCATGGCGGAAACAAGCTTCCATAGGGAACACTCCAGCGTTTGAAACAGTGCTGTATTAACCGTTCTCTGTGTGTGTGTGTGTGTGTGTGTGTGTGTGTGTGTGTGTGTGTGTGTGTGTGTGTGTGTGTGTGTTCTGCAGGTGCCGTGTCGTGTATGTGGATGAGTGATCAGTGCAGCACGATCATCACCGGCGGTGTGGACAAACAGATCGTTTTATGGAAACACCAGTATTAAAACACACACACACACACACACTTCAGCACCTTGTGATTCACAGGACAGAAACTGAGATCTGTTTAATAATCTTGATTATATTTGGTCAGTTTTCTGAGACAGTAGCCGGTTTTAAACCAACAGTTTTTCATTATTAGCGTTTTATTGTTTTAGAACTGAAGAACTCAACCTCGCTCCGATAACTGCAATATTTTCATCAAATGATATATTTGGCTCGATTTATTTTTCTTTTATTATATAATACATCTATAACATCATGTTTTGATTTCAACTTGCATAAAAACAGCAAAAGCTCATATGATTTAGACAATCAGCTATTATGATTGTCATTATTATTATTAATATAACCTCCAAATCATCACTACCACCTTTATTATTATAGGTGAGTAAGGAATGTTCAGAAGTATGAAGTAGTTATTATATATGGATTATGTTTAATGTCCTACACATTTGAGACAAAAACGTTTGGGATTATTTTAATGTGCCTTAGTTTTTAATAATTTAATCTTGAGCGTTATTATCAATGCCCACTCTATAAATATGCGCGCATGTTCAGCTTCAACATATACATATGAATTATTACACTAGTTATGTTTGATGATATATTAGAGTAAAACCTTCTGTAATATAATATAATATAATATAGTATTACATCTTTGACAGGTTATGGATGCATTTGTACATATACAAACTGTATATTTCATACGCTGTTATTTATGATATAATAGTATGCCTTGAAGCGATGCTCTTCAGTGAAGAACATCAGTGTGTTTGTTCGTCAACTCATGGCATAATCCTGCCATATTATGAAGAGAGTTATTACTGTCCATTAAAGTACGAAAAAGCTGAAATGCTTATGTGTGGACTGCATGTTTTATTAAATTATGTTTCTGGGTTTGATACGTGTAATTCTGTTTTTTTTTTTTTTAATGTATTTTATTTCCTCACGACTTTGCAAATGGACCAAGTTTGAGTTTTTGTTTCATGAACAGTTTCTTCTTTTAAAAGCTTTTCTGAAGCTACAGATAAAAATTGCCCTTATTCTGATGATATATTTGCATCGTTTGGTGTCATAGATCTTCAGATATTATCATTGGAAATCAATTCAGTGTCAATATTGCGTATTAAAAGTAAAGCAAGTACAGAACATTTGTGTTTTCCATCATTAATGTTATGATTTCAATCTTTTGCGATGTGTGTGTGTAAGGTTTTGAGGAAGTGTGTTTTCTCTGACAGTGTATTTAGTGTGTAAAAGTCTCAAGTTAAAATATTTTTGGGGAATTGTCAGCCGAACTACAGTTTCTCTGTTATTATCAAATGAACACAGTAAAACTACACTGGCATTCATTGAGCTCATCAGTGTCACGGAAGAAAGCGCTCACGTTTGTTTTTGGGGTATTTAAAAACTTATTTTGATATGTTCCTTGTGGTTCACTTGCAAAATGAATAAAGTTTTTTGCACATGCAGAAAAGCGATTATTTTCAGTCTTTATTCTGAGCCTCTGTGTGAAATGATCCGTTTTTAAGGCGTGTCAGTAAACGGCCTGTTCTGATTGGCTAACGTCATGCATAGGAACCAGTGTCGACGCCCACTCACTATTGCACATGAGTAAGTGTTTTGAAAACATTATCCGCATAAATCCATAATTTACAGACAAAGCATTATGCAATCATTTACTTGCGGTTTGTGACATTTTTCAACGCTGCGTTAGGAAAAAACCGCTTTGGAGGAAACACAAATCAATGGCCTTATAGTCTACCTTTACATTCTGGCTATTTGAATTTTCTAATTGTTTTCCTTGTTTAAATTTAGCTGAAAAGCCAATTAAATCTTTTGCACAGGATGAAGAGGCCCAAATTTTTCTTATTTTGTTTAAATATAATTTTTTTTTCATTTAGTCCTGCCCTTCAGATGCAACAGAAGATACTTACATGTTTCCCAGAAGACAAATTAAGTACAATTTACCTTGATCTTCAAATTCAGAAAGTTTTCACCCCCGGCTCTTAATGCGTCGTGACAAACAAGAGACTTGAGAACAACATCACAAACACAGCTGTGGATCATCCAGGGAACCACACACACACACACACAGGGACAGACAGACAGACAGACACAGACACACACACAGCTGTGGATCATCCAGGGAACCGGTGGTGTAAAGTATTTGAGTAAATGTAATTAGTTACTGTACTTAAGTATCTTTTTGGCTACTTTGTAGTTGTACTGAGTATCAAAGATATTAGCAACTTTTACTCTCTACTTGACTACATTTTTGAACAAGTAAATGTACTTTTTACTCCAATACATTTGTGTTGAGTAATGCAGTTACACATTACATGTTGTATGGCACCTAACTTCTTCTGCAGCAGTTTGTTTCTGCTATAAAGATGCGATATCGCCATCTAAGGGCATTGAAGGTACTATATCTTTCGCCTTTATTCACCCAAACATGTCAACAAGGATACTTTACATGAATTTTACTTAACATTATTTATCCGCTATATTGACGAGACCTTTTTGAAGGATATTGGTTTACTTATGGCCTTTTTGTGTGCTTGAGCTTGAAACTTGAGAGTTTGTAGACATTTAAGAGGCTGTTGTGTCGACCTTGATTTATTGCAGTATTGAGGTGTTCAGTTCCCTTTCAGTCGGTCACGAACAGCAGCGCCGTGGCTGTTCCCCTGTGTGCTTCAGCACATTCTAAAAAGAGCTTTTTTTCCCATTCCTAAAAGAGTATACGGGCGGACATTGCGTCTTTTTCAAGATGTCATTCCAGCCGTGCGTTTCTGGAAGCGGTCGTTCCCTGACGCCGGCTGATGGTCACAATCGCTGCATCACGTGTTTGGGCGTTCAGCACGCTGAAGCAGCTTTTGTGGATAGCTCATGTTCTCACTGTGGGAACATGACTATCGCAGTGTTGCGGTCCAGGCTTGTCTGCCTCGGTTCTCGAGGCCAAGCACCCACCCCTATGCCCCGATCTAGCGCTCCCTCTGGTGGAAACCAGGCGAGTACTACTTCAGCGAATAGGCTGGTGGACCTGAGGATTACGTTTAGGGCTTCCCTGCCGAGACAACCTCCGCGGGCCCCTATTCCCTCCAGCACACTGCAGCCTGTCGTGCTGCCGGAAGAGCGCGCTGGTCCCTCGGCCGAGCGACCAGTCGTCTCTTTTGGTGCACCTGCCGATCACAGCATCGGAAGGTGAGCTGTCGTCGGGAGATGACGACTCGGCTGCGTTGCCTCCCTCTGGGAGAGTAGCGTTGCCCGAGCCAGATCCCGAATTGGCAGCTATGCTATCTCGGTTGGACGATTGGTTTCTCGGGGTGGCCCGTGCTGGTTCTCAGCACCCCGCCCCAGTGCCATTCTTCCCGGAGCTGCATGAAGAGGTAACCCGGTCGTGGAAAATCCCGTTTTCCACGAGGAACCGTGGTTCCTCTTCCGCCTTCACCACCCTGGATGGTGGGGAGGGTGGGGAGGCTAAGGGGTACGGGGTTATCTCTCCGGTTGAGCACGCCTTCACGATGCAGCTGTGTCCGACGGCCGCCAATTGGAGGGATAATCCACGGCACCTATCCAAGGCCTGTAAGTTCTTGTCCAACCTAACGGACAAGGCTTACAGAGCCTGTGGACAGGCCGCCTCCGCTCTCCATGCCATGGCGTTGCTGCAGGTCTATCAGGTCAAGGCACTCATGGACATGGCCCAGGGTGGTCCTGACCAGCCACTCATGGATGAGCTGCGCACCGCCACTGACCTCACCCTCCGGGCGACTCCAGTTGGTCAGGCGGTGGCCACGCTTGTGGTCCAAGAGCGCCACCTATAGCTCAACCTGGCCAACATGAGGGAAACCGACAAGTATCGGTTCCTGGACTCCCCCGTGTCGCAGGTGGGCCTATTCGGAGAAGCGGTGGAGAGCTTCACCCAACAGTTCTCGTCCGCACAGAAGCAGACGGAGGCGATCCGGCACATCCTGCCCCGGAGGTCTGCTGCTGCCTCCACCCAGCCGCCGGTCGCAGCTTCTCCGTCTGCTCGTCGCCGAGGGCGCCTGCCCGTCTCGTTCTCCGCCCCTGCCAAGTCTGCAAAGCAGCAGCCTCCACCCAGCAGACAGCAGGGAGCCGGGCACGGGCGAGGTGCCCAGCCCACTCAGGCCGCAGCCAAGCCAGGTGGCAAGTGGACATGCAAGCGGCCCTGAGACGGGCGACCCGGAGAATCGGGAGACGATGAAGGCATCGCTCCCTCCCCCGGAAGAGGGCCGGGTGGAGAATCCTGTGTTTCCTTTTGTTTCTGTTCCCAAATTCTCATTAAAAGAGCAGTTTCCTATTCCTCCGGGTCCCAAGAGGGTGCGTCTGGCGGTGTGCGACGCTATGCCTTGCCACCCTGAGCCCCCTCTCATATCGCCAGCTGGCAGCGTTGTGTGTGTGCAGGCTGCGCTGAACACGCCGTCTCACACACCTCCTGCCTCACTGTGGAACCAGGGTGCTCCCAGAACACAGACCTCACCTCGGGCCGAACCGCCGTCCAAGTCAGGTCCCTGTGTTTCACCTCGCTGCCCCACTGCGGGTGCATCTGTTGTGCCATTGGTGCCGCTGATGCGGAGTCTGGGAACCTGGCTAGCGCTTCCCAGCCCATCTCGCTGGCTCATCCGCACTATCAGACTCGGCTACACGATTCAGTTAGCCCAGCGTCCCCCGGTCTTCAGGGGCATTCTGTTCATCCGCGTGCTGGCGGAGAACGCTACTGTGCTTCGGGAGGAGATCGCAGTCCTACTGGCGAAGGACGCGATCGAGCCTGTCCCTCCAGCCGAGATGAGGTCGGGGTTTTACAGCCCTTACTTCATCGTACACAAGAAAAGCGGTGGGTTGCGGCCAATCTTGGACCTGCGAGTCTTGAATCAGTCCCTTCACAGGCTGCTGTTCAAGATGTTGACGCAGAAACGCATTTTCGAATGCATCCGTCCACAAGATTGGTTTGCAGCGATCGACCTGAAGGACGCGTACTTTCATGTCTCGATTCTCCCTTGACACAGACCCTTTCTTCGATTTGCGTTCGAGGGGCGGGCATATCAGTACAAGGTCCTACCCTTCGGGCTAGCCCTGTCGCCCCGCGTCTTCATGAAAGTCGTGGAGGTGGCCATTGGTCCCATGAGAGAGCGTGGTGTTCGCATTATCAACTATCTCGACGACTGGCTCATCCTTGCCCCGAGAGAGTGCAGTTGTGCGAACACAGGGACATGGTGCTCAGTCACCTCAGCCAGTTGGGTCTTCGGGTCAACTGGGACAAGAGCAAACTCTCCCCTGTGCAGAGGATCTCTTATCTCGGTATGGAGTTGGACTCGGTCAACCGGACAGCGCGCCTCACAGAGGAGCGCATCCAGTCAGTGTTGAACTGCCTGAGTACACTCAGCAGCAGGACAGCGGCCCCACTGAAATTATTTCAGAGGCTCCTGGGGCATATGGCATCCGCAGCCGCAGTAACGCCGCTTGGATTGCTTCATATGAGGCCGCTTCAGCACTGGCTTCACGGCCGGGTCCCAAGATGGGCGTGGCAACGTGGCACGTTCCGTGTAGCTGTCACACCGAGCTGCCATCGTACCCTCACTCAGTGGTCGGACCCTTCGTTCCTGAGGGCAGGTGTTCCCTTAGAACAAGTGTCCAGGCATGCTGTGGTCTACACGGATGCCTCCACCACCGGATGGGGGGCCACGTACAACGGGCATGCAGTTTCGGGTCTGTGGACGGGGCCTCAACTGCAGTGGCACATCAACTGCCTCGAGTTGCTTGCAGTACGTCTTGCGCTGGGCCGCCTCAAAGGGCTGTTACGAGGCAAGCACATACTGGTCCGTACGGACAGCACTGCGACCTTTGCGTACATCAACCATCAGGGTAGTCTACGCTCCCGTCGCATGTCGCAACTTGCCCGCCATCTCCTCCTATGGAGTCAGAAGCATCTGAGGTCGCTTCATGCCATTCATATCCCAGGCGTGCTCAACCGTGCAGCCGACGAGCTCTCACGGCAGCCTCTGCTTCCGGGAGAATGGAGACTCCATCCCCAGGCGGTCCAGCTGATATGGGACTCTCCGGACTCGACCCATTGGCAGTGGTTTTACTCCCTGACCGAGGGCACCCTCTGCACGGACGCACTGGCTCACAGCTGGCCCCGGGGCCTACGCATGTATGCGTTTCCCCCAGTGAGCCTTCTTGCACAGACATTGTGCAAAGTCAGGGAGGACGAGGAGCAGGTCTTGTTGGTGGCGCCCTATTGGCCCAACCGGACCTGGTTCCTGGAACTGATGCTCCTCGCGACAGCTCCTCCTTGGCCCATTCCTCTGAGGAAGGACCTTCTGACTCAGAGACGGGGCACTCTCTGGCACCCGCGTCCGGACCTCTGGAAGCTCCATGTCTGGTCCCTGGAAGGGTGTGGTAGACACCATCACTTCCGCTAGAGCTCCCTCTACGAGGCACCTCTATGCATTGAAGTGGAACCTATTTGTCGAATGGTGTTCTTCTCAACAGGAGAACCCTCGATCTTGCTCGGTTAGGTCAGTGCTTTCCTTCCTGCAAGAAGGGTTGGAGCAAAGGCTGTCTCCCTCCATCCTTAAAGTGTATGTTGCCGCTATCGCCACACATCACGATGCAGTTGATGGTAAGTCCTTGGGGAAGCATGATCTAGTCGTCAGGTTCCTGAGGGGGGCAAGGAGACTAAATCCGCCTCGTCCTCACTCTATACCCTCTTGGGATTTGCCTCTGGTGCTTACCGCACTGCAGAGACCACCCTTTGAGCCCTTGCAATCAGCTGAATTAAAAACTCTGTCTATGAAAACAGTTCTCCTGGTTGCATTGGCTTCCAATAAGAGGGTAGGGGGACCTGCATGCATTTTCGGTCAACGAAGCGTGCCTGGAATTCGGCCGGCTGGAGTAACGCCTGGAGCCCCGTTTCTTGTGACGGCTTGCTGCGCCATTCCCCTCCTCGGAGTGGATAAGTGCACTATTTGCTTCAGTAAGTTCCCGCTGGTGAACCCTGTTAAGCTCCTCCGCCACCCCTTGCGGCTTCAGACATTGCGGAGTGTCCGTCGCTAGGCCAGCACTGAATATTGCTATGTTGGCTGGGTGCCATATGTTGCGGCCCCTACGGTGGCCCCATATGTGTATTCTTCCAGGTAAGGCTCCCTTCGGTGAGCCCGTGTCTTTCCCTGGGCAGAGTCCGCTCTGTCGTCCCTGCCAGATGTTGTCTCCCTCCTATGGCCGGAGCCATCCCAGGGACATTCCATATGTGCTCTGCCCTCTGGCCAGACCATATGTGTTTTACCACATGGTACCTCCCAATCGGTAGGATGTGGTCTCCGCAGGGTTCCCTTTGGCACGCTTTCCCAGTGTTATCCAAGTCTGACTGTATGGGTCATGCGGAACAGCAGTAGACTCTCCTAGCGTAAGTCCGATCCTATTGTCAGAAAAATGCGAAGGATGTGAGGCTTGCGCCAGGCACTGGAAGGGTCAGAAACTGAGGCGTTTTATTAGGGATCCCAATTTGTCGGTTCACATTCTGACGTACGTCGAACGTGACTGACTGAAAGGGAACGTCCTGGTTACGCATGTAACCCTCGTTCCCTGAAGGAGGGAACGGAGACGTATGTCCCGTCGCCACAGTTTCTGTGCCGCCGCTGAGTGCGGGCCACTTGTTCGTCGCCTCAGCGAAAGACAGAGGTGCGTTGCATGCACTTCCGTATTTATACCCGCGCTGCGGGGCGGAGTGTGACATGCAAATCTCGCACGCCAATGTTCATTGGCTCGTTTAGTACACAATCGAAGGTGATAGGGCTCTCATGCGATATCCCAATTCAACGGTTCACATTCTGACATACGTCTCCGTTTCCTCCTTCAGGGAACGAGGGTTACATGCGTAACTGAGACGTTTTATTTTGATTTTACAAAATAAACATGATTTCTCATCTTACAAATCATTTGTTTCTTATTTTCACTGGTATGTCTCTCAGGTGTTGAGCACTAGTGCATCGTTGAGCCTATATTTAGTATGAGTAAAATACTTAAGTACTGTTAAAATCAGATACTTTAAGACTTTTACTCAAGTTGTAAGGAATATGTACTTTTACTCAATATGGTTTTCAGGTACTCTTTACACTGACTCACACACACTCACAGACACACGCAAAAACACTCTCACACACACACACACACACACACACACACACACACACACACACACACAGGATTAAAAGTCAAGGGTGTGTAAACTTTTGAACGGGGTCATTTTAATAAATTCAGCTATTTTTTGTCTTGTGGACTATATGTAAACATCTTTTATGTAAAATATCTTATTCAGGACAGCACTGAATAAAAAATAACACGCATTTTGTATGATCTCTCTTATTTTGTTAAAATTTTTCACATTTTCACAGATTCTGCAAACGGTTCACTTTTTCTTGCAACTGTAACTCCCACCAAAGTCTCTCTCTCTCTCTCTCTCTCTCTCTCTCTCTCTCTCTCTCTCTCTCTCTCTCTCTCTCTCTCTGTGTGTGTGTGTGTGTGTGTGTGTGTGTGTGTGTGTGTGTGTGTGTGTGTGTGTGTGTGTGTGTGCTGTCAGTCCGTGACAGAACTCTCGCAGCGCCTCGCGCGCTCAATAACAAACCCAAACCAGCGGCGACGGAGGATTAGCGCGCGGTCACTGTAACAGTGACTGTAGGTCATCAGATGGAGCGGGTGTGTGTGGTCGCCTGACAGCGCTGTCCGGTTCGGGAGAGATAGGAGCGCAGAGAGAGGAACATCATGGCCTCTCCGACAGACCAGAGCCCGTGTCCAGCGGCGCGCGACCAGCCTCAGCCTCCGAAGGTACAGCACGTGCGGGTCACACTCACACTCACTTCACACACACACACACACACACACACTCAACTCAATGCGTGATGCGTGTCCATGAGTGAGGATTGACGCTATAGCGGGTGAAGGTCAGCGTGTTTGTAAACACAACAATTTTTTATTTTTTATTTTTTTTTGTTGATTATTTTACATTATGATGCTCTCCTGTCCTGGGCCGTTCATGGTCAAACTGAAGTCGTGCTGTAAATGAAGAGATGATAGGCGTGTTTGTGCCCATTACATATTTCATCAAAATATCAATGTTTAACTATTATTAAATTCAATGATATTAAAGAATTATAATATAAAAGTAAAGCATACAGTTGAGTTACAGTAATAATAGAAATGGATGCAAAAAATAGACTTCAGTTTCTTTATGCAAAATATATTCTCAGTTTTTCTCTGATTTGGCGGATGAAATATGATCCAGACGACTTCATTTGATTCACACACACACACTCACTCTCTCTCTCTCTCTCTCTCTCTCTCTCTCTCTCACACACACACACACACACTCTCTCTCTCACACACACACACACACACACACACACACATACTCACACTCTCTCTCTCTCTCTCTCTCTCTCTCACACACACACACTCTTTCTCTCTCTCTCTCACACACACGTTTGTTTTTGTGAATTGTGGGGACATTCCATAGGCGTAATGGTTTTTATACCGTACAAACCGTATTTTCTATCCCCCTACACTACCCCTACCCCTAAACCTACCCATCACACACACACACACACACACACACACACACACACACACACACACACACACACACACACACACTACCCCTACCCCTAAACCTACCCATCACACACACACACACACACACACACACACTACCCCTACCCCTAAAGCTACCCATCACACACACACACACACACACACACACACTACCCCTACCCCTAAACCTACCCATCACACACACACACACACACACACTACCCCTACCCCTAAACCTACCCATCACAGGAAACTGCATTTTTACTTTCTCAAAAAAAAAACACATTCTGTATGATTTATAAGCCTTTTGAAAAATAAGCCTCATAAGTCACCCTTTCCTTGTAATACCTGTGTCATACCCATGTCATTATACACATTTGTGTCCTGATATGTCACAAAAACATGCACACAAACTGACACTCACATACTCGCACTCACACACACACACGTCTGGTTCACGATCTTTATGTGTTCTCTCCATAGACGTAATGGTTTTTATACTGTCCAAACTGTATATTCTCTCCCCTTACACTAAACCTACCCCTTTCAAACTCGTTTACATGTCTTTTGTCCGTGTTGTGTTCATATTTCAGTCGAAGTGCACCAGAGTTGGTTTGGAAGTGGAGTGAGACGCATCATTTCAGGGTTTCAGCGCTACGACCAGAGACTCACTCATAAAGACAGTCTTTGCTGCATCTAATGGTGTAATAATGAAACTGTCACTGAAGTCCATATCACAATCACTAACGGACCGTTTCTCAATACCAAATACGGCATATTATTTATATAAAATAATATTTATTGAACAGCATTTAAATGAACAACAATAGCCATTATAAACGACAATAGCAAATAAACACAAGCAAACAATTCAGTCAAATGTACAAAAGCGGCGCTCTAGTACAGGATTTAAGTTAAATATAGCCTAAATATAAAGTTATGAAACTTAATTTTCCCCTTAACCCAAAGATTGCCCATTTGATATACCTCAGATGAGTGATATCTCATGTTTAACCGCTATCTACATAAGAGCCACCGGCTATTTCCCTCAGGACTGCCCGAGATGAAGCGGTTCTCTGCGGGTCCATGAGCGCCGAACGCCCGCGGACGGTCTAGAGCTCACATCTGAGAAAAATAGGCACTATGTTATATATGAGTCACATATCTGTGACCCTGGAGCTCAACACCAGTCATGATCTCACGGGTATATCTGTGGCAATAGCCAACAATACATTGTATGGGTCAAAATTATCCATTTTTCTTTTATGCCAAAAATCATTAGGATATTAAGATCATGTTCCATGAAGATATTTTGTAAATTTCCTACCGTAAATATATCATAAATGTATTATTAGTAGTAATATGCATTGCTAAGGACTTCATTTGGACTTTAAAGGAGATTTTCTCAATATTTAGATTTTTTTGCACCCTCAGATTCCAGATTTTCAAATAGTTCGGCCAGATATTGTCCTATCATAACAAACCATACATTAATGGAAAGATTATTTATTAGAGGATGTATAAATCTCAATTTCAAAAAATGTACCCTTATGACTGGTTTTGTGGTCCAAGGTCACAAATGTAAAGTAAAAGAACGCAAGACTAGACACTTCTAGAGTTTCAGAGAGATCTCCACAACGTCTCCAACTGATTTGCCAAGAGATCTTAATATTTCCCCTAAAAAGATCTGAGCTGATCCACCTTTTTATTGTATAGCTTGATATACTCTTACTGGACAACTATTGTGCCAATCAGATTCCAGAACCAGAAAGAACTGTTGTGTGTATATATGTATGAGTCAGGAATATCTCAGATTGTTCTCAGCCCACATATGAAGTTCAGTGAGCGGCTGCGATTGTCCTGTTAGACACAGGCGTTCATCAGCAGTGCTGTACAGTGTGTGTGTGTGTGAATGGCTTCTTGTTGGTTCCTTCTGGAACAAAGACACAGCGTTGTCTTCTCTGTAAAAGCTCATAGAGCAAGACTTCTTCCTCGCTCTTGTGTGAGGATTCTTTCCCACTGACTAACTTCGGCTTCAGTTCGCCACCAGAGCCAGACGACGGAACAAATGACTGGACACACACTTTTCCCTTTCACTTCTGACAGTAACAGAGACCGATGACAGTGGACTTTTTGAGGTTCAGGAGTATCACAATTTGCATTGGTTCTTATAACCTTTCCACATATTACAGATCCCATGAAATCAGAATAGAGCTTTTGTGGCTTTTGTTTTGAGCTCATCTGTATGCTAGACAAAATTAACTTCTCCTCTGGGAAAGCGAAAGTATTTTTCGATCTCGTCCTAGACTTCTAGCTGGTTCGATCTTCACCAGATTTCACAGAGACTGTGCTGGCTAAAAGTTCAAAGAATTTTGATTTGTCAACGCATTGCAGAGATATAAGCCAATTAATCAGTCTGTCATTACTCCTAATGCAACGACCAAACTTAATGAAACACAGACCATTAGGGTCACATCAAGCACATCTATAGGGGGCGCTACGACTGAAAACCCTTAACCCTCATCCTTCCTTCGCACTTTGTAACAAATCCTTCCGTCACGGATCAAAATGACCCGAAGCCCTACAATTATACCTTTTTTTTGAAGCACATTTTTACAAATTAAATTAAATAACTAATGCATAACCCTTTTAATTCAGCTCAAAATATCTTACATCGGTTGTCTTTGTCGAACTTTTGTGGAAAAATAATAATATTACATTTCATGACTCCTGCCACTAGATGGCCTTATAGCTCTATATGAAGCGAAAGAGCTGTTCCGCTGGGTCCTAAAGTCAGATTTTTACATCAGTTTGCATTCAGATATCTATTTAGACGTTATAAAATAATTTTTTGGTGAAGGTCTAGCATTTTTAGTTGTAATTTTGACCATTTTTGACCATATTTCTATATACACTATATTGCCAAAAGTATTGGGACGCCCCTCCAAATCATTGAATTCAGGTGTTCAATCACTTCATGGCCACAGGTGTATAAATCAAGCTCTAGGCATGCAGACGCTTCTACAAACATTTGTGAAAGAATGGGTCGCTCTCAGGAGCTCAGTGAACTCAAGCGTGGTACCGTGATAGGTTGCCACCTGTGCAATAAGTCCATTCCTGACATTTCCTCACTACTAAATATTCCACGCTCAACTGTTAGTGGGATTATAACAAAGTGGAAGCAATTGGGAACAACAGCAACTCAGCCACGAAGTGATAGGCGACGTAAAATCACAGAGCGGGGTCAGCGCATGCTGAGGGTCACAGTGCGCAGAAGACACCAACTTTCTGCAGAGTCAATAGATACAGACCTCCAAACTTCTGTGGCCTTCAGATGAGCTCAAGAACAGTGTGTAGAGAGCTTCATGGAATGGGTTTCCATGGCCGAGCAGCTCATCCAAGCCTTACATCACCAAGTGCAATGCAAAGCGTGGGATGCAGTGGGGTAAAGCACGCCGCCACTGGACTCTAGAGCAGTGAGACGTGTTCTCTGGAGTGACCAATCACGCTTCTCTGTCTGGCAATCCCATGGACGAGTCTGGGTTTGGTGGTTGCCAGGAGAACGGGACTTGCCTGACTGCATTGTGCCAAGTGTAAAGTTTGGTGGAGGGGGGATTATGGGGTGGGGTTGTTTTTCAGGGGTTGGGCTTGGCCCCTTAGTTCCAGTGAAAGGAACTCTTAATGCTTCAGC
>CM077168.1:844944-869944 GCA_039654105.1 Coreius guichenoti
CTGTAAAATTACACAAATGTTCTGTTAGATTTATTGCCGTTTTTCACCATATACACAGTAGTGGCCAAAAGTGACGTCTTGCATAGGAAAATTGACATCTTCAACCTTTATTTAAATATTATTAAAAATGTGTTTTGTAAGCATATTGTGTTGTTATGCTTGGAGTCGATCGTTTTATTTGTGACAATAACACAATGATTTTTTTTTGTCCAGGCTATCATACAGAGAAATTATGAACATGCAAAAACAAGAGAGAATATTAATAACTGATTATGTTGTGGTCAGTGTATGCTTTTTCCCGTCAGCTTTTTGTTTTTCTATGCATTTTTGTTTGCGTAGTAAAATAAAACCTGCAGATGTATTTTGCCTATTATTAGTTTCACCAAATAATTTTGTCAGATAAATACCTTAACCAAGTTTAGTGTTTTGCTCTTCCTTCATATATGAATATATTTAAAATACATAATATCATATTTTCATGGTTTATTCAAACTATTAGGGTCATAGAACACAAATATCCCCTCCGGACATTTACTGTAGCATTTATACAGTGTTTTCTCATTAAAATTATGATTTTGCAATGTCTAAAAGGGGGTGAATTTATAGATAGTCATAGTAGACCTGCATGTCATTAGCATAACAGTGGTAAAATGATGATAGGTCACATCAAATTTGTGAATATCAAAAAAAGAAGGGTCCCAGCACTGAACCCTGATGCACCCCAGTGGTTATTTTGAAATACCCCTCACGCCCAAGATGCCCTGGAGGCTGTACTGTGCACCGAACAGGTAATACTGAGAGCAGGATAGTGTTGAGGACCAGCATTGAGAGGTGTTTTGATTCATGTGGTTGTGGGAAGGTTTAATGTGTGGCAGGACAAGGTCAGAATGGGTGATTGGGTGTTGATTGTACAGTCCTTTGATTTACAAGCTCAAAATACACTCCGATTTTACACTCTCCAGTCTTGAACAAACCTTTATGTGATCCCTAAATATGAGATTTCATACTACAAAAATGCCCAGTTGCCTGTGAATCAGTGACAATGACTGTCATTATGCTTTTGTCTGTTTCTGATAAGCACATCGACTACCTTTTTTGAACATACCGCACAGAGCAGTGATTACACCGGCTTACACCGACTCTGTTGAAACTCATTAAACATGCACTTACTCAGACACTGTTTGAATGCAGCAGGACTACACTTTGTTTTATTGCTTTCAGTGTTGAGCCCATAGACATCTATGAATGGACTCACTGATGCACATGTAATCGCACTGAACCTTGAGCCGCATGAGTGCATGACAGCTGCACTATAGTAATTAAAGACATGTTACATAATTATCAACACTTGAGCCACTGCTATCAGTACTTTCCTAATGTAAAATTCATACTTTTTGGAATGTGTGCTCGTAAATCTACAAAAATGTCATAATGAGTGGTGTAAAAAGCTGAAAAATAGAGGTCTGTAAAATAAAAACAAAGTAATAATGTTTATTGGGTAGGGCTGCCCCCTAATAGTCGACTAGAAGAGGCTTGTTCAACCAAAATTTTATTAGTTGTTCAGTCGCAGAAAAAAACCCCTCCGAAATCACGCAGCTTGTGACGGACAGATTGTTAATGGCAGGAAATCCAAACATTCGCCCATCATTCATCGACCTCAAATATGGATCATCACTTGAAACATGCAAGTAGTAGCAACTTTACAAGTCTGCTCACTCTAATGTTAACCTAGATAAATGTGCGCTTTTATATAGATGCATGTCTGTGTGTTACTGTCATACAGGCGCCGGCGCGATCACTCACATTTACTTTAAATTCTCCGTCATACAGGAGTAATGCAAACTGTAAAAGGCCTACTTTTATTTCTGTAAACTCACAATAACAACAAAACCTTGTGCTTTTGTTAACCGAAACTCAACGTATACTTGCCTCACAGACATGAGAAATATATCTATAGAAAGATTGAAATGTCTACTTTTAAATGAACCAATTCAAGTGGAAAACAAATATTCTCAGATTATGTAATCCGTATGAAACAGATATGCATATCGGCGCATCTACGGCGGAGATGAGAGTCAGCATCATCGACTTAATCTCTGCGGCCCAAAACACAGAAAACATTATCAATAAATTATTAAAATGTTTAAACAATCTCCTCGCCACACTCATAATCATTGTTTGCCGTGCGCTGCGGCGAGCTTTATGTGTGTGTTTGAGCGATGATTAGGCTGTGTGTTATACATAGGCAATTAAAGGCTCATTATTATAATTTATGGCTTATTAATATAAACACGCGATTAGTCGACTAATCGCTTTAATGAACGACTACTAGTCGACTAGAAAAATCTTTAGTTGAGGGCAGCCCTAGTATTGGGGGAAAATTTTGTATTGCACATGAGCCTACCACAACATGTTTTGTTTTAGGTGAAAAGGCAAGATCATCTTTAAATCTTCATGATTGATAACGAATCTTTGATGTGGTGATGATGTGGATGTACACACACTCTCATCCACCTCCGCATCTGTCTGTTCTCCCATGCACGATACTAACAACCTTCGGGTGCCAAAACACTCCGGTGGACCGGCTGGCACGGCTGACACTGCAGACTCGCTGGGCTGGCAACTGTAAGAAGCTTGGTAATTAACTTAATGAACATCTATTCTTAGTGCGGTCTTTGCCACATCATACCAGACATCCCTTCAGTGGCCAGTGTTCAAAGAAAGGCAAAATGGCAAAATGGCAAAATATTATTTTAATAAAAACATTTTATTAAATTAAGCAGGTTGAGTCCTGCTCTGAGCGGTCCGAACGGAACCGGTTGCATGAGCATTAAACAAGACATTTTTAATTATTTTGTATCCCTTAAACGCATACCTCGGGTCTTTATCGACCCGGGACGTCATTCACTACCCTCCCCCTCATTTATTTTTTAAAGTTAGACATCAACCTTCTTAGTATCTATTCATTATAAACAATATAACAAGAAAACATTTTTCTAATTATTTTTTGTAAAAAGTGTATCGGGTCACTAGCGACCCGAGGTGTGTAATAGTGTAAGTTTTTTTTTTTTACTCAACAATTGAATCTTTGATGACTGAATAAGTGCGATTCACCTTTATTCCACAAGGTGGCGATGTCTGATACACAATGATGAATGTACTGGGAAATGAGTTCTGTCGAGGACAGTGATGATGGTATAAAACATCTGCTCAAACTGAACCCTTACAAGCTCCAAAAGGGAACAAAATAGGCGTTATTTTATTCTTCTGTAATTTTTAAATATCAGGAGAGTTTTATGCTACTGTGGCAGTTAGAGATCTATCCGTGTTATATACAGATCCGGTTCGATAAAGACCCGATTATGTAATAATGATTGGCAGAACATGCATTTAAGGGTTAATTGACAAAAGTAAACATGCATAAAGTGTTACATGACGTGTTTTGTCAACTCTAACAAGACTTTAACTTTCAGTCTTAATTTCTATGTACTTTGGTATCAGAATTGAGCAGAATTGTGAAGCCGCAGCTGTGATGTGTGTGTAATGATGTTCTGTCAGCGGTGTTGACCCGAGGCCATCGTTAACATCAGCGGTATCTCTCTGTGTAAAGATCTCACACACACACACTGTTCTGAGTTTGACACGGCAAAGGAAAGGCACTCACACACACTCAGACACTCACACTCACACACACACACACAGACACTCACACACACACACACTCTCACTCACTCACTCACTCACTCACACACACACACACAAACATACTGACACACACACACACTCTCTCTCACACACACACACATTCTCTCACACACACACTCTCTCTCTCTCTCTCTCTCTCTCTCTCACACACACTCACACACACATTCTCACACACACACACTCTCTCTCTCTCTCTCTCTCTCTCACTCTCTCACACACACTCACACGCACACTCACTCACACACACTCAGACACTCTCACACACACACACACACTCACACACAGACATTCACACGCTCTCTCACACACACACGGTCACACACACTCTCTCACACACACACACACACACACACACACACACACACACACACACTCACACTCTCTCACACACACACACTCTCACACACACACTCACACACACTCTCTCTCACACACACACACACACACACTCTCTCTCTCACACACACACACTCTCACACACAGACACTCACACACTCACACACACTCTCTCTCACACACACACACACACACACTCTCTCTCTCACACACACACTCACACACAGACATTCACACGCTCTCTCTCTCACACACACACACACACACACACACGTGCACGCACAGACACACACAGACACAGAAAACTTTCTGCTATTTTAAATTTTCCAAAAAAAAAATTCTGTATGATTTATAGCTTGTTTCCTCATGGGGACAAAAAAAAAATGTCCCCACAAGGTAAACATGTACTGGTATTGCTTTACTTGTGGGGACACTTGGTCCCCATAACATAGGGAATGCCAGGACCACACACACACAAACACATACTCTCTCTCTCTTTCTCTCTCACACACACACACACACATACATACACTCTCTCTCTCTCTCTCACACGCACACGGGTGGCAACTGGGACTGGCTGTGCTTCCCAATAAACACTGGTGAGAGTTGTTACCATGGTGACACCATTGTGCTTCCCTCCTCCCTCAAGCCCATCACCCTCCTTATTTCAGCGGCAAGCTTCTCTCTCTCTCTCTCTCTCTCTCTCTCTCTCTCTCTCTCTCTCTCTCTCTCTCTCTCTCTCTCGGCCACTCCCCCTCTCCAGTCCCTCGCTCTTTATTCCTTACTACCGTCACTGTGAACTGGGAGACTAGAGGGAGTGGAGAGGGATCTCCATTGGATGGTTGAACCAAGGATCTATTGAGTGCTTAACGCTTAAGAAAAGACCTCAAGAGGGACAGGTTGACTTCTCAGAGAGGGAGATGAATGAAGACGCTCAGTCCCATCTCCGGATGGAGGCTACAGACAAACTCAACGGGCTGGGGGGGAGAAGGAGGCGTCCGAAGAAGGTAAACATGAGCTTCACTGTGGTGATCCGGAGGACATTCATGCTTTTCTTAAATACACTTTGAGTGAGTTGTAGTTGTTGGTGGTTTACTTTGAGCAAGCCCTGCTCAGACGAGTGTAAGTGTTTTAGTAGGTTTGGAAAGTAAAGTAAAGGAGTTTCTATGGACAGGTGGAGAGACTTGCCTATGCGTTTGCCTTGGATTTGCAAGACTGATGGTTTTGTTTTTATGAGGACTCTGTGAATGGAGTCTGTTGAGGTGAAGATGGGTGTGTGTGTGTGTGTGTGTGTGTTCAGGAGAAGTGCTGGCAGAATCCTGTAAAGGCATTTTATATTTCCAGTGTTTTGATTGACAGCTGCTTCTGCCCACCCATTCTGTTTTCCTCAAATGAAAGCGCTTTCCTGTGAATCAGAATCTTTGAATGAATGTGATTTCCACAGTATTTATGCTGTATAAAGCAGACTACTTATGATATGTAACAATTTATACATACAGAATGCTCAATAACCCAATGCAACATTCATACGGCACATGTTTAATGGTGTAAGATGAAGAGTGTTTTGAGAGGAGTGATGTCAAAAGCTTTAAGCATCTCTTGCTGTGAAACACCTTTGTTCCATGTGTCTAACGCTGAGAGTGGGGCGGGTCCGCTGCCCTTTGTGTGTGTGTGTGTGTGTGTGTGTGTGCGCTACACTCATCTGTCAGATATAGTAAACAATATCATGCCTTAACACAAGAGGTGTGGATGTGTGTGTGTGTGTGTGTGTGTGTGTTTGTGTCTCCAGAAGGATAGTAAAATCTACCTTGTGGGCGCCGGTTGATTGTCCCTGTGAGGAAAAGAGCTTAATGAACACACTAAATAATGACTATTAAAATTTAAAAAATGTGTTTGCGAGGTTAGGAGATACAAAATACATTATCTGATAAGTTAATGGAAGGTCTCCACAATGACAGAAATGTGCACGTTTCTAAATGAGAGGATATTTGTTTTTTTGCCACTTCACTGCTTTAAGTCTCAGCCATTCTTGGCATTGAACTGAAAATGAGCGATTATGAGAAAACTCCACTGACTGTAAACTCTATTCTTAACCTCCCTCAAATGTTCCGCTGAAAAATAAACAATTAGAACTATTAGACAAGAGCGAAAGGAGCTGTGATTTTTATGGATGCACTGATATGAAAATTTTGGCCGATACCGATAATTCTTTATATTTGAAAGCTGATAACCGATATATTGACCGATAAATCTAAATCCAAATTTTTATATGCTTTATGAGAGCCTGATTACAAAAACAAAAGTCTCACCATTAAAAGCCATGTCCCAAGCACACAATTATGATGTTCTCATTATAATTTATATCTATATGACAGACTTGTGCTGCACATGTTTTTAAAGTGATTCCAATCATATTTCAAGCAATTCAAACCCATCATGGTGAACAGTGCGCATCTGAAGTGTCTCAGCTGAAGGAAATAATACATTATTTATCGGCTTTAATATATCGGACAAATATATTCTTATTGAGCTGATAACGCCAACATTAAAAATGAACATATATCGGCCGATACGAAACCAATAAAAATGAACATATATCGGCTGATACGATAACATTAAAAATGAACATATATCGGCCGATACCAATAACATTAAAAATGAACATATATCGGCTGATACGATAACATTAAAAATGAACATATATCGGCTGATACTGATAACATTAAAAATGAACATATATCGGCCGATATGATAACATTAAAAGTGAACATATATCGGCCGATACCGATACGGTGGCCGAAATATCGTGCATCCCTACTGGTTATATTTGGTTATAGACTCTTACACCGTGGGAAACCTAGAAGCATAAGAGAATTTAATTCTGATTTTTGTTTTTATGCCTGGAAAAGTCAGGGAAAATTAGATACATTAGATCTATTTATGCCCTTTAGAATTTATTCTTCTAGATTTTTTTTTTAAATCTAATAATTAAAACTGACTATAAAAGTCAGTTTGTTGGTCAGTATGTATGAGGATTTTGATACAGCTAAAGTACATTCACAGGAATTTATCAGCACTTGGAGCCGTGTCAGAAAGGTCTTTGAGCTGAATGAGCATCAGTTCTGCAGTGTGATTTGGCTTTCGTGCTGGAAGGCAATGAGGGATCATGCACGATCAATGATGTTTGCATTATTGATATGTCTCCCCTTCACTCGGGCGCTGGTGGATGGGGGATGCAGGGGACTGAAGTTTAATCTAAGCAAGGGAATGTGTTTCTCTGCACACTGTACTAATGACAGAATTTTTTTTACTGATTTTTGTGCGATTTTGGGGGGAAATCTGTGAAAAAGTAAACTGTGTTAAGCAGAGATGGCAGTACTATAGCTAAAAGGTTTATTATTACAAAAAATAATGCACATAAATCACACAAAATTACCCCAAATAAATATATGTGTGTATTCTGGGGAGCTTTCTACTGAGTTCTCTGAGCACATATTCTGTATGGCCCTGATTAAGAGCACAGAGGTTAGTTAAAACCATATGTGGGTGTGGCTTAATCCGGTAGTCCATTTTAAATGTAATTCTGTTCCCTTTATTATTTACATATAGCAAATATGCCTTGTATAATTTATAAAATAGAGCTGGACAATTCTGGAGAAATCGGGTTGAGTGAATGATTCAATGACTCACTCATAAAGACTTCACTTGTTTCATTACTGGATGAATCAGCGTTTTTGAACGAATCTCTTGAGCGAATGATTCAATGACTCACTCATAAAGACTTCACTTGTTTCATTACTGGATTAATCAGTGTTTTTGAATGAATCTCTTGAGTGAATGATTCAATGACTCACTCATAAAGACTTCACTTGTTTCATTACTGGATTAATCAGTGTTTTTGAATGAATCTCTTGAGTGAATGATTCAATGACTCACTCATAATGACTTCACTTGTTTCATTACTGGATTAATCAGTGTTTTTGAATGAATCTCTTGAGTGAATGATTCAATGACTCACTCATAAAGACTTCACTTGTTTCATTACTGGATTAATCAGTGTTTTTGAATGAATCTCTTGAGTGAATGATTCAATGACTCACTCATAATGACTTCACTTGTTTCATTACTGGATTAATCAGTGTTTTTGAATGAATCTCTTGAGCGAATGATTCAATGACTCACTCATAAAGACTTCACTTGTTTCATTACTGGATTAATCAGTGTTTTTGAATGAATCTCTTGAGTGAATGATTCAATGACTCACTCATAAAGACTTCACTTGTTTCATTACTGGATGAATCAGCGTTTTTGAACGAATCTCTTGAGCGAATGATTCAATGACTCACTCATAAAGACTTCACTTGTTTCATTACTGGATTAATCAGTGTTTTTGAATGAATCTCTTGAGTGAATGATTCAATGACTCACTCATAAAGACTTCACTTGTTTCATTACTGGGTGAATCAGTGTTTTTGAATGAATCTCTTGAGTGAATGATTCAATGACTCACTCATAATGACTTCACTTGTTTCATTACTGGATGAATCAGTGTTTTTGAATGAATCTCTTGAGCGAATGATTCAATGACTCACTCATAAAGACTTCACTTGTTTCATTACTGGATTAATCAGTGTTTTTGAATGAATCTCTTGAGTGAATGATTCAATGACTCACTCATAATGACTTCACTTGTTTCATTACTGGATTAATCAGTGTTTTTGAATGAATCTCTTGAGCGAATGATTCAATGACTCACTCATAAAGACTTCACTTGTTTCATTACTGGATTAATCAGTGTTTTTGAATGAATCTCTTGAGTGAATGATTCAATGACTCACTCATAAAGACTTCACTTGTTTCATTACAGGATGAATCAGCGTTTTTGAACGAATCTCTTGAATGAATGATTCAGTGACTCACTCATAAAGACTTCACTTGTTTCACTACTGGATAAATCAGCGTTTTTAAACAAATCTCTTGAATGAATGATTCAATGACTCACTCATATTTTAACAGTCACTTGTCTCCACCTATTGGTGTAACGATGTAATTGATACAATCTTTATTTGAAGCGTCAAGTTTCTTTCAAAAGGTGATTTCCTCTATTTTGATCACTACTTTAGACACCAGTGTTTATATCAGTACTTCTGTGATAATATGAAATGAGATTGCAAATCGAGAAAGAGATATTTTAACCATTTTACAAAATTTCTGGCCAGTTGGTTCAGTGTTGGATTGTTTACTGGAGCCGCTGGGAGCTGGAATGATCCTTTCAACGCTTAAATTTCCTGTATCTTCTATTGCAGCAGAACTTGTTTCTTTTAGCTCAGTTCATGTTCCTATATGGGATTCGTCCAGCTGGAATTGGTCAATGGTGTAAGTCTGACCAGCTTTTTGTATGGGGACCTCAAGAGAGGAGCGTCAGTCTGTAAACAAAGCTTTTGCATTGTTGCAATTACGCTTATGAATCATGTATTGCCATTGCTTCTGGGCATTTGGGCGCATTTTACTCGATTCTACTATTCTACCTTTCACAGGACATTTGTATGGTGGCAGGGTTGGTCCTCTCTGTGTACTTTTGTCAGATTTTATAACCTGGACAACGGCTTGGCTCCTGCTGCAAAGGTTTTATCTGTTTAAGGAGTTTTATTCTCTGTATTGGTATACTATTCCCAGTGCAGCATTATGTAGTGTTGAGTTCCTATGAAAGGGAAAGTCTAGGTCAGTGGTTTTCAATCTCTGTGCTTCTGCATAGGTTTATGCAACTTGCAGAAAACCTGAAGGATTGGCACCAAGTGTGCAGTTTCTCTCTATGCAGTCTTTTATCTCAGGTCATCATTGGTAGCATCCTCGGGGGGTAATAGGTGTCTTAGCAAAGAGCACTCAACGGTGTCACATGCTCTCAAAGACGATGAGGATGCTGCTGAGGAAGGTGTTCTCATATTCTGATGAACGCTGCACAGATCCCGTCTGACATGTGAGAAGTGCAACTCTGCAAACAAAACCCTTTCCCTTGCATTACCTCATTCTTCTGTACACATCCTGAACTATGCTGGAATTGATTTAGAGGTGTTTTGCAGTAAGTATCACTATTACTGCTTCCCATAGTTGGAATTAGGGGGTTTTCCATGCAGTAAGTGTATCTAAGGCTATGTTCACACCACAGGCAAAATCTCAAATCAGATCTTTTCAGGCAGACTGTCCGCACTATTAATTGCAAGTTATCAACTAAGATTTGTCTGTCCAGCATGGATTGCTTTGGTGACGACGTAGGCGTTCCCACATATGTGACGAGGCTTTCAAAACGGATGCAGGAAAAACGGATGTGCATTGGAATCATTCATATGTGGTTTGAATCAGATTTGAAAAAATCGCGTTGAATCCACATGTACCAGATGTGTGCTGGATCTGGGCCGACACTATGTTGCTGTCTGGGCATGTTGATAAAGTCTGGATATGCAAAAATCGGATTTTGCTGGCAGTCTGAACATGAAATGCGATTCCAATCAGATTTTTACAGATGCGTCTCAATCGGATTTCAAATTGTCTTTTGCATTACTCTTAAAGCGTCACACGACAATAACGTCAAAACCGGTGACGGAAATGCTGGAAGTATTCATATGCTTTTCAAATGATATGTCTAAAGATTTCAGCCGTGACTACAGGAGCATCACAATATACCAGCGTCCTTCGGCACTGAGTTTTTTATGTGCAATGGAATTTGGAGAGCGATATGATGCACTTTCGTTTTTCCTGCATCCGTTTTGAAAGCCTCGTCACGTGTGGGTATGACTACGTCGTTACCAAAGCAATCCATGCAGATAGGTTGGTTATGTCTGGACACACAAATCTAATTTGATCACTTGATCACAATTAATAGTGTGGACAGTCTGCCTGATTTGAGAAAAAATCTGCCTTAGTGTCGGCACTGGTGCTACTTGATTATTCAGAAACTGTTTAGAGTGTCAGTGGATGGCAACGCTTGATCAAAATGCAGTTTGGATGGTGGTGGAAACTAACGGGGGCTCAAGGCCAGAAAAATCAATAAAAATGCTTCCAAAAACCAAGATACGGTGCAAAAAAGTATAAGTAATATCGCACGAGCAAAAGTGTTTTCCCACATATCAGCACATTTGTAAATGTGACATTGATTTTATACAGTTTAATAAACAATATGTTAATAGGCTATTAGGTGACATTTTAGACACAGTATTGTCTGTTTTTACTCTGTTTTGCCATTGAAAATAGTTCCTAACATGCACGTCTCTGAACACAGTTTCAGTTTCGTTACTGAATGAATCAGCTGTTTTGAACGAATCATTTGAGTGAATGATTCAATGACTCACTTGTTAAGACATTGATTTGCCGCCACCTACTGGTGATTTTAGTATCGTTTCATTTTAGCCGAGGGATGGAGTTTAAGGGCCCTATTTTAGCGATCTGATCATGGTCTGAAGCTCACGGCGCAGGAGCTCTTAGGGCGTGTCTGAATCCACTTTTGCTAGTTTAACAACGGGAAAAACGGTCGGCGTGCCCGGCACATGATCCAAAAGGGTTGTCCCTCGTCTCTTAATGAGTCATGGGTGTGTTTTGGGCGTAACGTGCAATAAACCAATCAGAGTCTCATCTCCCTTTCCCTTTAAAAGCCAGTTGTGCTCGCACCATGAGCGGATTCACTATTTACATGAGGAGAGACTGAACGCTTCTCCAGAGAGGAATCCTTTTATTTTAATATTTAAACGTGTGTGTGTGTGTGTGTGTGTGTGTGTGTGTGTGTGCTGCTGCTGCTCGTCCCTGTGTGTGTAATAATCAGAGTGTGTGTGTGTGTGTGTGTGTGTGTGTGTGTGTGTGTGTGCTGCTGCGTGTCCCTGTGTGTGTAATAATCAGAGCTATAGGCTCATATTACTAACACACCCTTTAAATAACACAATAAATACTGCACTATTGACTTTAGAGCAGGTGTGTGTTGGTCAATGGCGCAGTCGTTTTCAGTTCCTCACAATAGCAACGCTCCAACAATGCTCCTGAACACACACCTGGTTTAGACCAGACGCCCATGGGTGAACAGATGCGTGTTGCGTCGGCTGAAACTAGCAGAACACACTTGCGTCGCGCCTGGGGTCACATTGCACCGGATGTGTGATAGGGTCCAATATGCTGTTTTTGTTTTCAGTCGTGATTGTAACAATAATTCTGGTTAAAGAGATACAATGCATTTATAAATAGACTATTAAGAACGAAAAATGAGATAACATTGTAAATATAGCAGAGAACTGCAGTCGCATTGCATACAATGCTGTTTCTTTTCTGGCTCTAACCTCAACCAAACACACCTGAACAAGCTAATTCAGCTGTTTAGAATGAATTGCAAATGATCGGCAGGTGAGTTAAATTGGGATTTGTACTAAAGCATCTTTGTGAGACTGTCAACAGAAACCTATTTAAAGCGGCTGTGAGTTTTCAGCTTCTCAGACCAAACAATACCACTGTCTCTGCCATGTAAAGGATGATGCAAGATGATTCCAGCATGTTTGTGTGTGTTTATCACTGACGATCCGTTGCTCAACTCATACGGTCTCTGCCCGCGGGTCCGGGGCGTCTCCTGGATGCCGAACGGCAGCGCAGATGGGAAATGCTTCCTGTAATGACATTCAGCCGTTACCACAGCAACAAGGGCGTGAAAAAAGGGTCCTCGTGCCCTCATGCACCTTCTTGAAAATAATATATAGTAAGCATAATGACATACAGTACAATTGTGTTTATCAAACGGTGCCGTTTGTGAGCGTTCAGTGTATTAATGCGTGGATTATATTAAGTACCAAGAGGGATATTCATCTTCATGTTCAGTGCACATGATGCCACCTCCGAATTAGACAGGGTGGAGCCGGTTACCATGACAACAGTCACTCTGTGGGGATGCTTCCATAATCTAGTAGGTCGAGGAGAGGTGGGGGTGGAGGACAGGATTAGACAATAAAACAGGAAGGTGTATATCTGTGTGTTAGAGGTATTATTGAATTCTTCTTTTAATCCTGATACAAGAGAGAGAGAGAGAGAGAGAGAGAGAGAGAGAGAGAGAGAGAGAGAGAGAGAGAGAGACAGAGAGAGAGGGAGAGAGACAGAGAGAGAGAGAGAGAGAGAGAGAGAGAGAGGGAGAGAGAGAGAGAGAGAGAGGGGCATCATAAAACCCCACCCTTTAATCTCCTGTCAGGGAACAACGGCTCTTTTGTATGAGAAGATGTGGATGTAGAAGAGAGACCTATACTACAGTCACTGATATCAGCAATATAAAGAATTCATTTTTATTACAGTTCAACAATGCATGTTTACACTTCATTGAACCAATGAGACTGTTACGGTCATTTTACATTTGATATAATAAGCCAATTATGCCAAGTAATATATTTCATTATTTAAATAGTTGGGGTTTATGTTTGCATAGCAACATGAAAGGCAGCTCATCCAATCATAATTTATGATTTAGAGTCGGAACTCTTAGAATTCCGAGTGATCTGAACAGATAACAATAGACCGACTGAAACACATCTCTGACTGACACATGAGCAGCATTCATTATTAATAATGCTGCTAAATTATTAATGATATTTCAGGTTAAGGGGCGCAGTGGGATAATTAGACAGATTTTGATTGTATTAGAAAAGACATGATTTCTGATATTTGGGTTTTGCCAAATGTATTTATTTATTTTATATAGGTCATTTGGATTACGCAAGCTAGATTTAAACCTGCATCTCCTGCATACACACTCATATCTGAAGCATATTTTCATTATTTGCAAGTTATCAAACATATTAAGTCAATATGTTTATGTAAAATACATGTAATATATAATATGCAGCAAGTATGCAAACAAAGACAAGAAAACATCGTGTGGAATGCACAGAATAATTGTTATTACAAATTGTAAAAACACAGTTATAGTCATAAGAAAGCATTTCAATTATGAAATGAATGTGAACAAAAATGTTTAGGAATAATAACATAATAAAAATGAATAAATATGTCAAAATAGACATATTTTGCTGCCGTGTCCCGTATTTTTTAGTGTCTCAGTGCTAAAATGAGTTAAAATAATGCATTAAAATAATTTCATTCCATTGTGTCCAGCTGTTCTTAATGCAAGAATGCACTGATTATACAGTATAATCAATTATATATCTCTTTAAAATGCAAACTGTTATTTTTCATTTCATTATTTCATTACATTTATTACATATTCATCAAAGAAAGTCACTTTTGATTTGATTTTGACAAGTGAAGTCTTTTTGAGTGAGTCATTGAATCATTCACTCAAGAGATTCGTTCAAAAACGCTGATTCATCCAGTAATGAAACAAGTGAAGTCTTTATGAGTGAGTCATTGAATCATTCAGTCAAGAGATTCGTTCAAAAACACTGATTCATCCAGTAATGAAACAAGTGAAGTTTTTATGAGTGAGTCATTGAATCATTCATTCAAGAGATTCATTCAAAAACACTGATTTATCCAGTAATGAAACAAGTGAAGTCTTTATGAGTGAGTCATTGAATCATTCACTCAAGAGATTTCTTCAAAAACACTGATTCATCCAGTAATGAAACAAGTGAAGTCTTTATGAGTGAGTCATTGAATCATTCGCTCAAGAGATTCATCAAAGACACTGATTCATCCAGTAATGAAACAAGTGAAGTCTTTATGAGCGAGTCATTGAATCATTCACTCAAGAGATTCGTTTAAAAAACGCTGATTCATCCAGTAATGAAACAAGTGAAGTCTTTATGAGTGAGTCATTGAATCATTCACTCAAGAGAATCATCAAAGACACTGATTCATCCAGTAATGAAACAAGTGAAGTCTTTATGAGTGAGTCATTGAATCATTCACTCGAGATTCATTCAAAAACGCCGATTCATCCAGTAATGAAACAAGTGAAGTCTTTATGAGTGAGTCATTGAATCATTCGCTAAACCCATTTTTTAAAAATAATTCATTCTAATTGATTAAACATGTTTAAATAGACTGCAGCAATTAACATTTTGTCAGAACCACTAGTAAATTACATGTTATTTTATTTAGTTGTCTATTCAGAATCGTGGGAGAATCTCTATTTGAAACAAAAAAAATTGTGATTGTCAAATTAATCAAGAATCGTGCAGCTCTAAAATGACTATTAGAGAGAATGTCAACGAACAATCTGAGTATTTAGTTATATGACATGAATAATCTCTCAAATCATGGCTTGTTGAAGAGAGGTGCCCTATTACGTTTCTAATCAGACTTTCACCTGTTGGATGAAAAGAATCCCAAAGACACATTAGGAGACATAACGAGGCCTTTGAAGGATGCAGCCTCTGAATTGGGACACAGCTTTAGTTTTATGTTGGTTGTATTGTCTTTTCCACTAATGAACTCCAGCAGAATGACTAAAAGCTATATTCAGAATAACTCACATCTAGTCATGCATGCAGTCGTTGCAACTTATAATAAAACTGTCGGCAGAATTACTGTGTTTTGTAGCTAATGGTTTGTGAAAGTTGGGCTGAATGCACTTCCTCTCACTTGGACGGGTGGGTGTGACATGAAGCCAAACACCATGACAGATGGGGGCTGGAAACGGCCAGAGAAACTTTACCCCGGGTGGTAATTTTGTGTTTGTGTGTGTGTTTATCTGTGTGTGAGGCATTCATCAAGTGTGCTGCATGAGATCTTGCTTTGATATAGATATGGACATTTCTCTGGTCATTTTATTATCTTTTACTGATGATTGACAAATGATTTAGACCAAAGCATTTTAACTTCTTGACTAAAAATGACAAGTTTAAGACACACTTGGCCAAGGGCTCAAAGACGTTTACCAGCTTTTCACATTAAACCCAATGTCATCGGATCCTTTAGGATTTGAACGCTTTATTTGCACAAGACATGAGCTAAACGTCTCTTTAACTGACATAAAGAATAACTACTTTAAACATTTGATGAAATGCATGGCGACGTTACCAATTACATGCATTTCCTTTTAATCTCCATTTGTCTTGTTTGGTCTGGCATCCTCTGCCTCTCAATTCTTGTCTCTACGATTTCAGTATAACTTTTGCTTAAAGACTAAAACTCTTCATCATTATTCCTCATTTCACAGCTGTCGTTTTCTTACAGTTTCTACTGATTTCTTCTAGTCGGTTACTTGTCAAAACAATACCGAGTTACTCGAGTATTCGTGGTTTATGTTACCGTTTAAAAACGCCTTTGCGATTCTGAGGCCCGTTTTAAAGAAATAGCCGGAGTATTATTACAGTCACAACCGAAAACAAAAACAGCGTTCAATCTCCATCCCTCGGCTAAAATGAAATGATACTAAAATCACCAGTAGGTGGCGGCAAATCATTGTCTTAGCAAGTGAGTCATTGAATCATTCACTCAAATGATTCGTTTAAAACGGCTGATTCATTCAGGGACAAAGCAGAAGTGAGTTGAATCATTCACTAGAATGATTCGTTCAAAAGCGCGGATTCATTCAGTAACGAAACTGAAACTGTGTTCAGAGACGCGCAATGCTCTAATGTTAGGAACTATTTTCAATGGCAAAATAAAGGAAAAACAGACAATACTGTGTCTAAAATGTAAGTCCCTGATAGCCTATTAACATATTGTTTATTACATTGTTGTATAAAATCAATATCACATTTGCAACCGTGCTGATGTTTGGGAAAACACCACTTTAGCTTGTGTGGTATTGATTATAAATATTAAAAACAAGAACTTGTATAGAAACATTTTTTGCACCATATCTTGGTTTTTAGAAGCATTTTATTAATTTTTGTGGGATTTTTGCCCCCATTAATTTCTCCTTTCTGTTGCGAGGTTGTTTCAAACGGTGAAACATTGCAAAGGCCGATACTGTTCGTATCAATAAGTGTTTATTAATTGACAGCCCAATGTTTGCTACAATTACGTCCATTACATGCATAGTAAACACATTTTTGTATTTAACATAAGCAAAAAAAGATTGTAAATTGAGGCTACATTAAAACCTTAACATCGTGTCCTAACTACACGCGACGCTGTGACACGCGATAAAAGGCGTCTTTCTCATGTTAATCAGAGTTTTTGTCCTAACCAGCTGAAATAACAACACAAAACATGGCAATGATAATCTCAGGTAGTGTTTATGTGCTTTATTTAATGTTAAAAGCGTGTAATGTGACTGAATATCATTTAGTGCTCAGCTTTGTAACGTAGTCGTACTAAAAGCAACAATGATAATTCACCTCAGATCTTGAAATTAAACAAATGGAAACAAGAACGTTCAAACTGTGAACAAACAAGTGTATTCTATGACAAAGATTGTTTTAGTAACTCAGTATGTATTTTAGTAATGTTTAAATGGTGTAATATTTGTGAATTTGATTATGTAGGCTACTTATACATTTCCTAGCGAGTGCCGTCAGATTAATCTCTGGTGCCGAGAGCCCGCCCACGCGCTGTTCTGATTGGCTGTGGTTTTTGATTGATTTGTCACATCTTGTAGTCGCGTCGCGTCTGGTGTGGACAGACAAGTTGCTTGTCGCTGGAATCTTATCGCGTCGCGTGTAGTTAGGACACGGTGTAACATCCAATTCTTTGACTTCGAGCTATATGTGCATACACTCTAAAAAACGCTGAAAAATGGACAAACCCAGCGGTTGGGTTAAATTTTTTAATTACATTTTTAATTACGGTTTGTCCATATTTGACCCAAATTTGTTAAAACAACCCAGCATACAATAATAAAATGAATTTTAGCAGTTAGCCTAGGGGTATTATACAACATCAGCCTCCTCGTAAAACATTTCACAATAAAGTAAAAACGGGTCTGTACTGGTTCAAACTGGTTCAAAACAGTTTATAATCGTCCCCCGCCACATACTCTCGTTAGTCGCTGGTTTGCGTTAAGAAAAACAAGCGCGTTGTATGCGTACTCAATGGCTCCAGACAGCACCAAGTAGTCGACTACTACCCGACTAGTCAATGCAAGACTAGTTTTAGCGATCTGATCATGGTCTGAAGCTCACGGCGCAGGAGCTCTTAGTGTCTGAATCCACTTTTGCTAGTTTAACGACGGGAAAAACAGTGTGCGCTCCCGGCTCATGGTCCAAAAGGGTTGTCCCTCGTCTCTTAATGAGTCATGGGTGTGTTTTGGGCGTAACGTGCAATAAACCAATCAGAGTCTCATCTCCCTTTCCCTTTAAAAGCCAGTTGTGCTCGCACCATGAGCGGATTCACTATTTACATGAGGAGAGACTGAACGCTTCTCCAGAGAGGAATCCTTTTATTTTTAATATTTAAACGTGTGTGTGTGTGTGTGTGTGTGTGTGTGTGTGTGCTGCTGCGCGTCCCTGTGTGTGTAATAATCAGAGCTATAGGCTCATATTACTAACACACCCTTTAAATAACACAATAAATACTGCACTATTGACTTTAGAGCAGGTGTGTGTTGGTCAATGGCGCAGTCGTTTTCAGTTCCTCACAATAGCAACGCTCCAACAATGCTCCTGAACACACACCTGGTTTAGACCAGACGCCCATGGGTGAACAGATGCGCCAGTGCATTTGATATTTAAACAACATGGAGCTGGACGTGAGAACTGGGTTGGGCTGAAGCTAGCAGAACACACTTGCGTCGCGCCTGCCGTCACATTGCGCCGGGTGTGTGATAGGGCCCTTCGTGTACGTCTTTGTTCAGGAAAGCCCACCGCTTTGACCACACAATAGATCGAGGGAAATCCTGTTACCCATCAAACCCTGCTGCGCTCCTCACCGTTTCAGACAAACCTTTTGTTCTCCTAATCCAACTGTTGCAGTTTTCGTTCTGCTTCATCCCAGAGTCATTCCCTCTTTACCACCCAGACGAAGTGAACGCTGTAGTGCAACCGCCACAGGAGAATGAGGCAATACCAGCCCGTGTGCTAAATACATTACATTTGATGAAATAGCAAGGGTTGGCATTCTTGATTCCTCACCATTCTCAGCTTTTCTTTTTTGGCGTTTGGGTTTGTTTGGTGTGAAAGCGGTTTTCTAAGGTGAGCACCAGTGAACTGCAAACGCCAAGTGGACAAAACACTTGAAACACTATTCACAAAATGTGGAAAAATGTGAGGATTATTGACTAAATGAAGGTTGTGTGAGAATGTGAGCGGAACCAAAGTTCAGAGGAGGTTGTAGTTTTGGGGGTTTGGTGAAAAGAGAGTATGATAAACAGAGTCTCTATTTACTGTTAAAGAAAGGCTGGATTATGAGCTTTCCGTTCCCTAAGAAAGAGCCATTGAGTGTGAAACAGTGAAGATAGTGTCAGACTGGAATCCTTGACCAGGATCCTGGACACATTCTCCTAATGTTTGGGAATGAATATCATTTCTCCACTCAAAGTCTTTTTTCATGCGTTTTTTGTTCAATAGTTCCACACAGTGTCTCCACATTAGTTCATTTTTTCTCATTGAGAATTGCTTTCCGATACACATCACAAAGTCTGCCTTTCAGTAGATCATTCAACCCATCTCTGCTCTGTATGTATATGATTACATAAAGATTGACTGACTTTGATTTTTAAAGCTGGTATCGTGTGAAAACATGTCTCGAACCCTGCTGGACACCAAAGCAATTCCATTGGCTATAATATTTGTGAATTTTACTCAATGTCTGATTGACATTGTATATAGTCTTTTGATTATATCATTAAAATATGTTTAAGTCTAAATATGTCTATAATATCATATTGGCTAGTGTGAATTTTGACAGTCTTATCACATATCCAAAGTTTCATTTTTATACAAAAAAAAAAAAAGTGTTCCTCTTCCAGGTCAAAAACGGACCCGGTTAAAAAAACACAAAAAGTCTAGTTATTATTTTAGGCCACATATTAGAAAGAGAATATTATTGTGTCCGTATCAACATTATATTATACTATATAATCCACTGTAATTTTTTTAACTAGAGTTGCATGCTTTAGAAACAAGCTTTACCCCAACTGGCCTTGAACAGTGGGTTTTAAAAGTTTTTAAATGTAAAATTGTAACTTTAGCTTATATAAAGGATTGTATTCACTCCCTCAGCATTATATCAATATCTCAATATCTAGGTTTCTCTGTCTCTAAGGCAGTCTCTTTTGTTCATGTTCTTATTATTTCTTCTTGCAACAATAAAGAGAGTATGAAAAAAGTCAAACACTATCTCAACCCAAAACTGAAAATATGTAAATCATATCCCCATTTAATGAACCCAGCTTGAGGCTGTATGGGTTTGATCAATTATTCATCTGAGGAGGGGGTTGTGTTGGTTTACTATTCGTGTCTGACGGTTCTCCTGGAGCAAATTACATTTTTCTTACTGTTTTTCCTCAAATGTGTACATGTGAATACTTTCTGGAGGTAAAACATCACAAAATAACTTGTTTGAGTCAAAAATAAGAGGAGCAAGACAGATGCCAGGCTATATTTTTGTCAAATGTTTGGTTTGTCATATTAATATGACGGAATATGCGTAATATCAGCATCACCTCATTTCTCACAGTGTCTGAAATGGTTCCTTTGAAGATTCAGTCTCTCTAAGCCCCGCCTCTCTGGGAGCTGCTCTGCTGTGATTGGTCAGAAAGCAAGCGCTCATTATCATATCTGAATCTCAGCTCTTGACACACAGTGATACGAACAGTAACGATGGCGTGGGTTTGACCGTATCAATCTCAGCAGAAAACAGCGTCTTCTCCACATGAACAACACCAACCAAACTCTTCCAGTCTCAGATACAGCTACAGTGTGTGAGGGCGGGGCAAAGAGACGCTGTTCAGCCAATCAAGACCAGAGGCGGGCATTATGCAAATTAGGTACAACTCGCTTCGGCAGTTCAGAATCGTTTCGGACTTTATTTGTCATGAACTTTGCAGAGCTTTTACATTCGCAAACAGTGATATTACACACGGCATGAATGGGAATATTTGAAAAAGCATAATAACACTTTAACACATTCATGCAAATATTGCATATGGAGCTGTAAAGCGTTGCATAAGCCTCTGCTCTGTTCGACTGCACACTTTGTCCCCTGGGCTGATATTGATTTTGTTCCAAGTTTGCAAAACGACACCGGCTAATAGAATCTGTAGGACGATCTCTGTACAGCGTTTCTATTGGTTTGCCCCACAGCGCTTTGAAATCGACTCCTTTTAGAGACCTTAATAAACTCCCAAACTGTGATGTCACATGCCTTCTGGTACAGTGCAAAACAATGAATAAACAAACGGATACATTGAAATTATCATTGTTTGTCCATTGTGATATTCCTGAGCTCCAACAAAGACACAGTTTCATAGGGGAAGATGCTGTAACATGGTATTATGATTATGCCAAACTACCTAATCGGACTGACAATCAAATAAAAAGAAAGATAATTCAAGACATTGGCAAAGCAAGTGGGTTTAAAGTCAGTATTAGCGTTTTGGAGGTAAGGAGTTGAGGAGTAGATCTAATTGCAGACTTTATTAAATACACAAAGCATTCCAGAGAGCAGAAGAAGACAAAATCCAAAAGAGATCACAAACATAACAGTGCAACACAACTACATTAAGACTAAATCAGACATTGACATAGTGATGGGCGTTTTGCTGCCAAACAGCCCTGACCCGTCGTGGCATGGACTCCACTAGACCCCTGAAGGTGTGCTGTGGTATCTGGCACCAAGATGTTAGCAGCAGATCCTTTAAATCCTGTAAGTTGCGAGGTGGGGCCTCCATGGATCGCACTTGTTTGTTCAGCACATCCCACAGATGCTCGATTGGATTGAGATCTGGGGAATTTGGAGGCCAAGTCAACACCTCAAACTCGTTGTTGTGCTCCTCAAACCATTCCTGAACCATTTTTGCTTTGTGGCAGGAGCATTATCCTGCTGAAAGAGCCACAGCCACCAGGGAATACCGTTTCCATGAAAAGGTGTACATGGTCTGCAACAATGCTTAGGTAGGTGGTACGTGTCAAAGTAACATCCACATGGATGGCAGGACCCAAGGTTTCCCAGCAGAACATTGCCCAAAGCATCACACTGCCTCCGCCGGCTTGCCTTCTTCCCATAGTGCATCCTGGTGCCATGTGTTCCCCAGGTAAGCCACGCACATGCACCCGGCCATCCACATGATCTAAAAGAAAACGTGGTTCATCAGACCAGGCCACCTTCTTCCATTGCTCCGTGGTCCAGTTCTGATGCTCACGTGCCACTGTTGGTGCTTTCGGCGGTCGACAGGGGTCAGCATGGGCACTCTGACTGGTCTGTGGCTATGCAGCCCCATCCGCAACAAACTGCGATGCACTGTGTATTCTGACACCTTTCTATCAGAACCAGCATTAACTTCTTGAGCAATTTGAGCTCCAGTAGCTCGTCTGTTTGATCGGACCACACTGGCCAGCCTTCGCTCCCCACGTGCATCAATGAGCCTTGGCCGCCCATGACCCTGTCGCCGGTTCACCACTGTTCCTTCCTTGGAGCACTTTTGATAGATACTGACCACTGCAGACCGGGAACACCCCACAAGAGCTGCAGTTTTGGAGATGCTCTGACCCAGTCGTCTAGCCATCACAATTTGGCCCTTGTCAAGCTTGCTCAAATCCTTACGCTTGCCCATTTTTCCTGCTTCTAACACATCAACTTTGAGGACAAAATGTTCACTTGCTGCCTAATATATCCCACCCACTAACAGGTGCAGTGATGAAGAGATAATCAGTGTTATTCACTTCACCTGTCTGTGCTCATAATGTTATGCCTGATCGGTGTATATATATATAGTCCACAGCAATCCATTTTGTAACGGAGTTTGTCGGTCTTTCAGTGAATGGCTCTTTAAATTGTTTTCATCACATTGTTTTTTTGTGCATTTATGTGTTTAACTCATTAACACTGGTACAGATGGGTGTTCATATGTGCATTAAAACCAAAACACACAACAACATGTTCATAAAAGAGAGATTTCACACATTAAAAAAAAATCCTTTCATTTTTGTCTCTCTTCGCTCGGTCAAGCCAGCTATTGTTTCATAATAGCACATAATATCACTGAAAGAGATTCTGGCTCAGGCTCGGTAAGATTTAATGCCCATAAACATCACAAATCCACAGCAGTGGATGATTAACAGTTTGTCCAAGTTTAATCTGCACTGGTTTTAGACAAGAAGCAAATACCGATGTCCCTCTCCTTTGGAGCGAATGAGGAAGTATGGTGAGTTTGCCCTTGTGCGCTGATGGTTTGAGCTCTGCACGTCCGTATTGACATTTGTTTCCCGTATAACTGCACTAAGGTCTGATTCTGGGTCAGTTGAAGACTCCACTATTTCTAGCCACCTAATCCTCTAAGCATTTTTTCCTGCGAGCATCTCGGTGTGTGTGTGTGTAATCACAGTGTACTAATACCTCAGTAATCCATCCATCCACGGTGGCCGGTTCTTCAATAGTCATCCGCGCATGTAGCCCTTGTTCCCTGCGTTTATTTTATCACAGCATTCCTGTTTTTGGATCTACCTCATTGAAACCTCCCAAAAACACCCATGAGTGCTGCGATGGTGACGAGAGCTACAGCTCAGGTAAGGCTTTATCATCAGCCCGTGTATTAGACAACGCCTCATATTCCATTGCCAAGGCACTTTTATCTAGTTTTGATAAAAATTTGTGCTGCAGCCTTTAACCCGGTGGTCCACATTTCATGATTGTCTGTGGCCAAATAACTGCATCTTAACTGTATTCATCTTAACAACCATAAAGGGTTCAGGCCCGTTTACACCAAGAACGATAACTATATCAGCGTTCACACCAGCGGACGATGTCGCTCTGTTTATTCTGCAGTTTTGTCGTCTGTCTCTTTAAATGCTCGAGCCCTTAAAGCAGGATGGACCCTGATTCGTTCATCAGCTGTAAGTCATTCTGAAAGTGATTTCAACGATATCGCTTCTCTGTGACGTTATCGTTATAGTTGTGCTGTGGCTATTCATTTACATGTAGAATGATTTCTGGAACGATATCTTTATCGTTATCATTATAGTTGGTGTGAACGGGCGTTTAGTCTACCAGAAATGATCATTCCGTCCTCATTTACTCACCTTCATGTAGTACTGTATTTGTCTGTATTCATAAAATATGTGATCCAGTTTACTATCACCACACAACTAATTCATTATCGGCGTAATTATAGATCTGCATAATTATAACTAATAAAAGCTTAATTTTACTATTTCTGTCGGTCATACACAATCTGTAAGTGCTTGGCTGCTATTACCCATACTTAAGGTTAGGGATTTGAAAAACACCCGCGCTAGAAATTTGACGTTCTCAGAGCGTCCCCGCTGGTGTCAAGGACGTCGGCTGGTTACGTTCCCAGAACGCTCCGAGACGGTCATGATGTGGAGTTCTTTAAAGGGTTGGGGGACGTTATTTGGTGGACCTTCAGGATGTTCTGGGAATGTTTAGGGGGCCATTACTATAGGACGTTCCCACTAGGTCTCTACACTACATTCCCATAACGTTTGCAGGACCTTTAGGGGACCAACCTAGAATGTTATTTTTTGGTCCTATTTAGGTCCTTCCATCACGTTTACTGAATGTTTTCAGAACATGTGTGTGTGAATCAGTGTACACTGAGCTGCTTTACAAATGAGGGTCAGTAAAACACAGGATTTGCACAAAAGTTGCGAATGTAGAGACTGAGCACAGAGGACCAGAGGACCATAGAATAACCAAAGTGGAACGTCCCCCTAAAGTCATATAAGGAACGTTATTATATGACCAACAGAGGACCATGTGGGAACGTTCTGTTGATGTCCCAAATATCCTCCTTGTAACGTTGCTGTGTGCCAGATCTTAAAGCAGGTGAATCAATTCTCAGGAAAACACAATGGGTTAAAAACACTGCTTTATTCACACATGTTTTATGCCATATTCCAATTTTGTGCATAAGTTA
>CM077168.1:874944-899944 GCA_039654105.1 Coreius guichenoti
GAGAATCATACTCGCAAATGTAATGTTAATTATTAAATCAAACTAAATACAGAACTTTCAAAAGCAATGTGATTATTTTAATGAATGATAGGCAGTGGGTTTAATCAGTGACATTAATCAGCGTCTTACCGTCACCTCAACCTGTGTTTTTACATGTAGAAAAGGCGGAAAAGTGTATTACATTGTCCAGTTTTCCACCTGAACGATGGTGTGAGTTCCTATGGCAATTCTCGATGCAGCATGAATGACCTACAATGGTGACATTTTTCACAATTACGAGTCGACAGAAAATCTAAATAACCTAAACTCGCTAGGAGAAAGGCAGCGCGATATAAACAAACCAGACCAAACTCGAGCAGCTTCACATTCTCTATATCAACCGTCGAGATGGCAGGCAAGTCTTCCAGTTCAGTAGAAAAATCGCTCCTCTTCATAACATAAGGATCACGTCCAACATATGTTGTGATTTTCTGTTTATAGCTTTCTAAACCAGCACATTTCGGACTTTCCTCCATCTCGTCCATTCTGTTTTCATTATCCTGCCCTCCATCTGAATTTCGCGCGTCATCAGAACCCCGTGATCGCAAACAAGCTATATTCACTGCATTAATAAAACAAGCCCACATTTATACCAGGATTCATACGCTGAACCTCCAGTCGATTCACACAAACTAAGAAAAGCAAAAAGTGTTAGGCTGTGCCCTGCTCTGCCCTATTGTAATAACAGTTGCAATTATTTTGAAGAAATAAATTGTATTGTTACAATAAATTATGTAAAAAATTCAAAATGACCATGCATCATATTAGTGTTACAAACCACCTGGATAGTAGTATAGGTTATATGTAGGGATATATTAGTGTTTATCATTAAAAACAAAATCAATAGACCATAAAAAACTGCTGATTATTATTATTTAGGGGTTCAAGTGCATAGTGCTGAAACTCTATTGTAATTGATAGGATTTTCAAAGATCAACATTCTACCATAAAAGTGATCAGGAAGACCAAACCATAAGTAGCAGAAACTGGGGGTGGGAGTACCCACCCCGTCTACAACGTCACCAAGACTCGCCCCGATCGGCCTGATGGTGGCGCTACAGCGGTCAAAAGTACGAAATCACTCATAACTCCTAAACCATTATTTGCAGACTCGGGTGTCTCAAATCATTGAAATCCCTGGCCATCGCGTTTTTTACGTGCATGAATGATTATATATTACTAAATTTTTCACACATGCACATGACATTCATGCCGTAAGTTAGATCTCCTCATTCTGATCTTTGCCTCTAGGACCACTGCTGTCAATCAAATCGTTCGTTAAATATCGGAGATTATTTAAAAAACCTACTTTTGTAAACTAGTCCTAGGTTTTTTCACTCAACCTCGATGAAACCACTGCAGGACAATTCTCTGGCCTCTCTGGGTCAATAATTATATAAAAAAGTTGCACTTTAGCATTTGGATAGCTATAACAAGGTCATTTAGAAAACGGGTGTGGTCAAGTGTACACAAAAGCTTATAAATCTTAAACAAAAACTCAGAATGTTGTGAAATTTGGTGCGCACATGCGACATATGATTCTAAAGAAGCATGCAAAGTTTTATGGAGATTGGACCATAGGTGGCGCTATAACTGAAAAAAGACGTCATAATAATATTTGTATGGTAAATCACCTGAAATTGCAGAAAATCGTCTTTTTACATCCCTGATTTGGATGTTTACAGGCTTGCTATATAATATGTAATATCTTACAATTACGCTTGAATCCTGATAATTGCTGCTCGCAGCTATATTTGTGACCCTGGAGCACAAAACCAGTCATGCGTCTCACGGGTATATCTGTGGCAATAGCCAACAACACATTGTATGGGTCAAAATGATCCATTTTTCTTTTATGCCAAAAATCATTAGGATATTAAGATCATGTTCCATGAAGATATTTTGTAAATTTCCTACCGTAAATATATCAAAAATATATTATTAGTAGTAATATGCATTGCTAAGGACTTCATTTGGACAACTTTAAAGGAGATTTTCTCAATATTTCAATATCTCAATTTTTTGCACCCTCAGATTCCAGATTTTCAAATAGTTCGGCCAAATATTGTCCTATAACAAACCATACATCAATGGAAAGCTTATTTATTCAGCTTTCAGATGATGTATAAATCTCAATTTCAAAAAATTGACATTATGACTGGTTTTGTGGTCCATGGTCACATTTATTACTATTAATATTATTATTTATTCATGCTCTCAAAAACCAATGGGACATAACAGATTCCTTTGGGCAGTAAAAAATGAATGCAATTTTAATGATTCCTCTTATTTTTAAAAGAGTTTATCATTCAAAATGTAGCCATTGTCTCTCTGTGTGTAACACCAGAGCTGCACGCCATCTGTGAGTGTGTGCTGTGGATTCAGCCAGCTAGTATTCCCACACAGAGACGGACTGCACCAGTGTCTCTGACGGGTGGGAATGCCGAGGGATGGGGATTGCGGATGACAGAGAGGTGTTTTTATTCTTTTATCCCCCCCTCCTGTTTTTCTCGCATGGCTGCACCCGTTCTTTTGCTCAACAGTGAGCCGTACAGTACAAAAGCCACACCCTTGCATCTCCTCAGAGACCCCTGGATGAAAAAACATGATTGGTCAGGAAGTCGTGTTGTCTAATGACAAAGCTAAGCTGCTAACGGCAGCTTGAGGACACGGGGGGGATGGGTCTGCCCTACTTCCCTCTTCCTGTTTACCTCTGATTATTTTATCCAAGCTTATATACTGCCCCCACCCCTTCTCTCTCTCACACACACACACACTCACACCTTAAATGTAGTTTCCCAGAGAGCGGGAGAAGGAGGAGGCTGCTTGCTGCAGCTCGTCTGTTCAGACCTGTCGTGGGAGGAGTTGAGCGTCGCTGCTTCTCTCTGTTCTCTCTCTCCATCTCGACATCCCTGCGTACTTCCAGAGCTGTGACAGTGGGTGCTACTCGTCCGCCCTTGGGTTTGAAAGTCACCCGTTTCTTCATCATTTCTGCTTATCGCTACTGATATTAAGGAGGACTGTTGCTATGGCGCATGCCGCAGCGAGCATCAAAAAGGCCCGAGGGGAGATGGAGCAGGCTCCCGATCTGAAAGCGCTGGAGAAAGCCCGTGAGAAAAGAAGGCGCTCGCGTGAAAGAGCCGAGCGCAGGCGTAAGGTAATGCAGGCGTCGGCATTTTCCATCTCACCTTAGAGCACCAGGGACACGGGCCCTCCTCCACCCTCTCATCCAACCATCCATCAACCATCCATCAGCATTCAAGTCTGGCTGAAGACGCACCTGCCTGAAGAGAAGAACACACTCTTGTGTATTGATAGCCTGTAGTTTGTCTTCATACCACCCCTGATGCATGGCGTCCACTACACAATCAAGCCATTTCTAAACCGTTCAGGGTGTGATGTTACACCCAAACCACAATGTCATTACCTTTTATATTTATTGATATTTACACATACTGCACATTTCTAATGCACTGCTTCCAGTAATAATCATTCCCTACATGTATTGATCTTTAAAATGCTCTGCCATCCGTCCAGTGCTGTGTTGTGTAGGGTGACAGATGGCTCCATCTGTGCGTAGTAACGAGAAATTAAGGACATGTCTTCGTCCTGTAGTCAGTCTGGGTGTCAATCATGCATTCTGAATATGGTGTATGCATCTTTATTTGACACGGTCTTTAAATATTTCCTGGCCTTTAAGAGCACTTTGATATGCTATAAAACATAACCATTTTAACAATAAAACCTATGAGCAGCGTAACTGCTGCAGGACTGGCTATATATTTTATATAACATGACTGTAGTCTTTGAAATGTCTTCTGTACAGCTCATCAGTCTTGATGAAATGCTTATGGCAGTAGTAATCGGCATCATAAACACTTCAGGCAAGTTGTAAAAAGGATTAGTGGTGTTTTTTCCATAACTGCAATCAGCATAATACCATTTTACATCACAGTGCTGAGGAAAGTGTAATGGTGTGAAACGCTTTGCTTTATGTTGCGCTGATTGATCTGCAGGGTTTGGAATGAATACCTGCGCACACAATGCTGAAACACATGATAACTCCTTATCCTAACCATAATGTAGCATCCATGAAGTCTGAACTTCTCTTGACAGATGCTGACCAGTGAAATCTGCTGTTTGCGCTCGACTTAAACCGCATTAAATGGCTGTTCTTTTATAATATTGGGTTGACTAAAATGGGAAGAAAAAACAAAGAGATTGTTTCTTCTAGACCTATTAAACTGTCTACTGCAGTCAAGTAAGAAAAGTAGCACAGATCAGTAAACTACAATCAAATCTGTGCATTTATATTGAATCGAAATTTGATTCAAAATCAAGAATCGTTTTGAATTGAATTGTGAGGTACCAAAGGAGTCCCACCCGTATTCCTTACTGTACTTGAGAGTACATTTTTCAAGTATCTTCTGTACTTTATCACAGTATATTTTATTTAGAGTGTCTATTTACACTAAGTGCAAATCGCCCATCCTGTTGGCAGAGGCTATTTACACTAACTCCGCCCACTGACGTCTGATTGGGCCAGACAAAATTACGGAAGACGCTGGATTGTCGACAGTAGCAATAGTGTAGGGGTAAGGTGTGGCATGTGGCAGAAAGTTTTGACAAAAATTGACCCGAGTTCGAATCCGCCTTTTGCCGAACTCGCTCTACTCCTTTCCCCATCACATATCAGATCGGAAAGGCATTTATTTTCAATAAAAATGAAGAAAATATACGAAAAGTGGAAATAAAGTGTCTAGCATATGTTTAATAATAAAGTGTTAAGGGTTAGTGGTCGGTGTATGGAGGGCTATATTGTCTTAATAAGGCGGCATCCATTTAATAATTGTAATAAATATAATCAATTACACTCTTGTTATTATCGCATACCGTTTAATGTACAACAACACTGAGGTGCAAATAGTATCTGCCACTATTTATAAGTGTAAATAGCATCTAACTACTATTTACACTTATTGCAAAGAAAATACTGCTGTTTTTACTTAGTGTAAATAGCATCTATCTCAAGGAAAATATTAATAGCCACTGCCATTTTTATTTTGGGAAACATTTTCTTCACTACATTCTGAAACATACTTTTCACTTCACTAAATTTCATAAAAACACATCGTTTCTCATTATTTCGAGCTGAAGAAATCTCCTCCCCCTCAAGAGCGATGTCCGATTCGTGATTCGTGATTCATGATTCGCTGATTCTTTTCTAATGAACTTGTTGAATTGGTTCACACTGAATGATTCATTGGTCAATCGGACTGATCCGACTGCGGCTGTTCTTGAGTCAGCAACTGATTCAATGATCCGGTTAAAATGAGCCGAGAATCGCCGGAGCTTGAATGATAGGTAGGTTACTAACACTGAATTTTAGTTCTGAAATGAAAATCATATTTAGTTATGACTGTCAATTATTTGTGAAGTAAATCTGCAGTAAAAGGGTGAGCTATTGAAATGCTTGAATGTGAGCATTTATGTGTCACTTCTGTACTTTTACTCAAGTAAAATTGAAAATGAGTACTTTTACTGGAGTAATATTAGGGTATATGTACTTTCACTCAAGCACTTGATTTGTGTACTTCGTGCGCCACTGATAAATGGTCATGTGACGTTTGTCCTTTAGCATCTTTATTGAGGCGTTGATGGTAAACCCATTGATTTCAATGAGACATATTTTCCATCAAAATAGCTGCTGATGCAGAAGGTTTGGGAATTGATAATCATGATGTGCTGGGTATAATTTAGTCATCATGACATGATATTTGGGAAAATGGTTGGCTTATTTGAATGGATGTCAGTAGAGGAGAGGCGTGTACTTTTCTGAGGACACACATCCTGTCCACTAATCTTTGACGAGTTTACCATTGAACATTATGAGAATTTAGTGACAGGTAGGATTCAAATCAATTTTATTAAATCGATTTAACTCTAAGCTGTTGTCACGGGTGGTGGCTGTATTTAAAGCACACAATGAAGGAGATACTCGGATAGTCTTTAATCTGATAATAAACATGAGAAACAATGAGGAAAAACACAACCACATACACACTGACATCAAACAATACAGAACAAAGAGCTAACAGAAACTGAGGGCTTAAATACACAGGGCAAACAAAGGAGCTAACGAGGTCATTAACGAGGGACAGGTGAACAGACCAACACAAACTGAACACAATGAAAACTAAGACAAGACAGAGCATAACCCTGACAGCTGTGACTCTGATAATCTGGTTTATTCCTGATATTTTTGTTTTGGATAGTTGAAGTTGTTTAGTACCCATATCTGGTGAGTAAAATGTTGGTATTTGTCCTTGAACTCAAACTTAAAGATAGTGGTGTGGATTTGAAATCCGCAATTGGAAAGTTTGTGTAGTGGTGCAGGAGGAATGCATTTTTTTTAAATGATATTCAATTGATTGTTGTTGATTTGAGCATACTGATTAGCGTATTATAAATCGTGGTTTCTGAGGATGTGTAGATGTTATTTATAACTTATGGGATGATGGCATACAGGTCATTTATAATGCAAAAAACCCAGCGACCAGGCTGAGTGTATTTAGTGCGGGTAACTGACTGCAAACTGTGTGATGGTTGGCTTTCTAGTGAGAACATCATCACATATTGCAGTAATATGACATGTTCGTTCAGCTGTAGAATGTTCGATCAACCGTGACGGTGAGGTGACAGTTGTCTCACTCAGAACTTGGTCGCATTGACCAATCACCAACCTCCAGACATAGCGACAAACGATATTATCCCCAAAGTTGTTAGTTGGGATTATAGGAATAGTCGTAACGTTGCGTCATTCCAAACTCACATGACTTCTTTTTGAGAACGCTTTCATACTAGAGATTTAAACGAGAACCATGTTTGGTTTGGTGTGAAAGTTTTTCTCTCCCTTTCTGCACATGTTAATTGCTACAGTATTTAAAATGTTTAATTAATCGAAATTAATTAAGGATGAATTATTTTATGGAATAAAAGGGTTGAGCGAATGATTCAATGACTCACTCATAAAGGCTTCACTTGTTTCATTACTGGATGAATCAGTGTTTTTGAATGAATCTCTTGAGTGAATGATTCAATGACTCACTCATAAAGACTTCTCTTGTTTCATTACTAGATGAATCAGCGTTTTTGAGTGAATCTCTTGAATGAATGATTCAATGACTCACTCATAAAGACTTCACTTGTTTCATTACTGGATGAATCAGTGTTTTTGAATGAATCTCTTGAGTGAATGATTCAATGACTCACTCAAAGACTTCACTTGTTTCATTACTGGATGAATCAGTGTTTTTGAGAGAATCTCTTGAGTGAATGATTCAATGACTCACTCATAAAGACTTCACTTGTTTCATTACTGGATTAATCAGTGTTTTTGAAGAAATCTCTTGAGTGAATGATTCAATGACTCACTCATAAAGACTTCTCTTGTTTCATTACTGGATGAATCAGTGTTTCTGAACAAATCTCGAGTGAATGATTCAATACTCACTCATAAAGACTTCACTTGTTTCATTACTGGATGAATCAGTGTTTTTGAACAAATCTCTTGAGTGAATGATTAAATGACTCGCTCATAAAGACTTCACTTGTTTCATTACTGGATGAATCAGTGTTTTTGAATGAATCTCTTGAGTGAATGATTCAATGACTCACTCAAAGACTTCACTTGTTTCATTACTGGATGAATCAGTGTTTTTGAACGAATCTCTTGAATGAATGATTCAATGACTCACTCATAAAGACTTCACTTGTTTCATTACTGGATGAATCAGTGTTTTTGAACGAATCTCTTGAGTGAATGATTCAATGACTCACTCAAAGACTTCACTTGTTTCATTACTGGATGAATCAGTGTTTTTGAATGAATCTCTTGAGTGAATGATTCAATGACTCACTCAAAGACTTCACTTGTTTCATTACTGGATGAATCAGTGTTTTTGAGAGAATCTCTTGAGTGAATGATTCAATGACTCACTCATAAAGACTTCACTTGTTTCATTACTGGATGAATCAGTGTTTTTGAAGAAATCTCTTGAGTGAATGATTCAATGACTCACTCATAAAGACTTCTCTTGTTTCATTACTGGATGAATCAGTGTTTCTGAACAAATCTCGAGTGAATGATTCAATACTCACTCATAAAGACTTCACTTGTTTCATTACTGGATGAATCAGTGTTTTTGAACAAATCTCTTGAGTGAATGATTCAATGACTCACTCAAAGACTTCACTTGTTTCATTACTGGATGAATCAGTGTTTTTGAACGAATCTCTTGAGTGAATGATTCAATGATTCACTCATAAAGACTTCTCTTGTTTCATTACTGGATGAATCAGTGTTTTTGAACAAATCTCGAGTGAATGATTCAATACTCACTCATAAAGACTTCACTTGTTTCATTACTGGATGAATCAGTGTTTTTGAACGAATCTCTTGAATGAATGATTCAATGACTCACTCATAAAGACTTCACTTGTTTCATTACTGGATGAATCAGTGTTTTTGAACGAATCTCTTGAGTGAATGATTCAATGACTCACTCAAAGACTTCACTTGTTTCATTACTGGATGAATCAGTGTTTTTGAACGAATCTCTTGAATGAATGATTCAATGACTCACTCATAAAGACTTCACTTGTTTCATTACTGGATGAATCAGCGTTTTTGAACGAATCTCTTGAGTGAATGATTCAGTGACTCACTCATAAAGACTTCATTTGTTTCATTACTGGATGAATCAGCGTTTTATACATATTTCACTTGTCGCCACCTACAGGTGTAACAATGAAATTGATACAATATTTGAAGCGTCAAGAAGTGATACTCTATTTTGATAGCTACTGTAAACATCAGTGTTTATATCTGAACTATACATTTTTATCCCAGTACTGATAATATGAATATTTGCAAGACAGAAATAATGATCCTGTGTGGTTGAAAAGACTGTTGAAGATCTGAATGTTCGCTGTGATTTTGTCAAAGATTTAATAGACATGGTCGTATCGTTGTCAGTTAGGAATGAGATCGTGTGGTTGTTTGAATCGAGATCGCGATCTTTTACCAATTAATCGTGCAGCTCTACACTCAATATGCTTTCATGATTGAACGTGTGGCACTGTCCGTATTCTTTATTTAAATAGTATTGCTTAAAACACACTAAGCAAAATGGTTGACCTACATTACATTGCAGAGGCGATTAGAATATTCATTTGTCTTTGTCCAGAGGTAATAATGCGCATCTTCAGTTCATACTTTCTGCTTTGTAGCAACATCAAGGACATTCATGCATGGGTTTGGTGTATTAATATGTGTTGCAGTGCAGATGTCTGAGTTGCTATGGAAACATAGTCCCAGACACTTTATTTGTTTGAATTTTTTTTTTTTTTTTTTTTTGTACTTCTGTACCGTCACTGCGGAGAATCACTGCCATCAAGGTTTAATTTCTATTAATTATGTTGTTGTGACATTTTAAACAACCGTAATGATGCCAGAGCTATGAAATGCATATCTGTCTGTTAGTTATATTAGCAGAGTTCACACAAGCAAGACACTGTTTAGGTATTTCTGCCAAACAGCAGCGTGATATTAAGATAAAATATCACTTTTATATGGGAAAAAATATTGTTTATTCAACCCCCATCCCCCATTCCTTGTTAAGGATTCATACTAGTACTTCTTTATAAGCAATCAGACTTTTGATTTCCTCTTTTCCCAATAAAATGTGAAAAATCCCCTAGACTGACAGCGAAGGTGAAAAGCAATATTTTGGACCAGAATATCATAGAGATGTGAGGGGGGACATCCACCAAGAACACCCTAGCAACCATCTAGAAATGCTCTAGAACCAGCCTAGAAACCATGTTAAACCTTGCAATCACTCACAACATCCAAGTACTGTGAGTTTTGTACTGGCAAACACAAATAGGTTATTTTCAGAAAAAAAATGTGAATTGAGTTTAATGTGTTACGGTAAGTTCAAGTGTAACTGGTTCTACTCGCACCTTCTACGAGCAGGATTCGAACCAGCGTCTCCGGCATGGGAGGCAGGAACGCTAACAAAGATGCTAAAGATCACAACCTCTAGCGTCAGTCGCTAGTGCGCCTCTTGAGGCCAAGGGAGTGAGGTTTATCATCACTTTTTACTAGCTGACCCGTTACACTCACCCCCTAAACCTCACTCCCATCCGGGTCACGGCACCAATGTGATTGGTCCTACTCACACCCGCACACCCGGCATGGGAGACAGGTGCACTAACAAGGACACTAAAGACCTCAGTCACTAGTGCGCCTCTTGAGATCAGGGGAGTGAGGTTTACCTGCACAGCTTTTTACTAGCTGATCTGTTACACTCACCCCCTAAACCTCACTCCCATCTGGGTCACGGCACCAACGCAACCCCTCCGGTCTTACTCGCTCCACTCCAAGCGGGACTCAAACCAGCGTCTCCGGCATTGGAGGCGGGCACGCTAACAAGGACACTAAAGACCACAGCCTCTAGTGTGCCTCTTGAGGCCAGGGGAGTTACAGCTCTTTACTAGCTCTAGCGTTAGTCGCTAGTGCATCTCTTGAGATCAGGGGAGTGAGGTTTATCATCACTTTTTACTAGCTGACCTCCGTTACACTAACCTCTTAAACCTTGTTCCCATCTGGGTCACGGCACCAATGTGATTGGTCCTTCTCACACCCGCTTCATTCGAATCAGCGTCTCTGGCATGGGAGACAGGTGCACTAACAAGGACGCTAAAGGTCACAGCCTCTAGTGCACCTCTTGAGATCAGGGGAGTGAGGTTTACCTGCACAGCTTTTTACTAGCTGATCTGTTACACTCACCCCCTAAACCTCACTCCCATCTGGGTCACGGCACCAACGCAACTCCTCCGGTCTTAAGCGCTCCGGTCCAAGCGGGACTCGAATCGGCGTCTCCGGCATTGGAGGCGGGCACGCTAACAAGGATGCTAAAGACCACAGCCTCTAGTGTGCCTCTTGAGGCCAGGGGAGTTACAGCTCTTTACTAGCTCTCCTCCATTACACTCACCCCCCTAAACCTCACTCCCATCTGGGTCACGGCACCAATGTGATTGTTCCTACTCGCACCCATTCCAAGCGGGATTCGAACCGGCGTCACCAGCTGAAGAGTTCTGCCTGTCTCGTTGTGTGCATAAAGCGGTCATGTTCCCCCACAACATGAGTGAGCAGCTCTTTTTTCAAGTGTTCCAAACGACTCGTGAAGCATTGTACTTCATACAGTAGCTATAGGAACAGAATGAAACTTAAGGTATTGTATTTTGATAACGGTGATTTTCTGTGTCTCTTCACATTGTGAAGAGACACAGAATAACCCATGCTAAAATATTTAATTGAATGAGAAATATTTTATCCAAAACAGTTGGTGTGTTGTGTAGAGAAGGTCTTTTGTTGAGTAAGGACAGCTCATGGGAGGACAAGGGCATTTGCCTCTGTGTTAAACATGTCACACACACACGCACGCACGCACGCACGCACGCACGCACGCAAAATGTCAACTCAAAGGACAAGGAAAGGAATGACAAATGAGTTGTATCATTGATCAGGAAGGTTAAATCAATACATTCATCAATACACATAATTGCACTGGGCATTCTCGATAAAAATTCTAAACATGACACGAACAAGCACCTATTATTATAACACAATTGTCAGTGTTACCTTTTTTTAACAAAAGTTCTATAAAAAGTCACTAATACTGAGTGAGTAACTTACAGTAATGTCACAGAATAACCTTGCATGTACTCTACCCCCCACACACACCCTCCTCTGACGTCACGAATACTCAAATCGCCATGTTTGTTTCATGCTCATTGGATAGAGCCACTTCTGTTAACTCGATCCTTGGTGGCCATTGGAGCACTGGGTGCTGGGAAGGAGCCCCTGCAATCTCCCACCTTGCCTCCCTGTTTTGGCCATGTCATCTTCCCTGTTTCCACATCCCAAACATACCACCATTGACATGCATAGCTGGGCTGGTGGGTGTAAAAATAGCCAGGGCTCAAATTAGCAGTGAAGGAGAAGCACTAGCACACAGTAGTTAGCAGCACTGGTTATGGAATGGACTAGTTGTCTAGATAAACTTTCACGGTTGGGCCCAGAAATGGGAACCCCAAGGATTAGTCTCATTTGATCGTTTCAGGATTTCTTTGTGCATCCACCATGGGCAACGCAGCAATGCGTAAGGCACATAGAGTCGAAGATCCTGCACAAGATGATATTCTTACAAACTTTGAGTCAGGCCAAAGCGGGAGCTTGGACTCCCTGGTAAGATTTCATATTTTTGGATACACATTTGCTTATGTCGTTTCAGTGATGGAGCTTTTTGCAAAGTGTATTTATGAGCAGACGTGAAGTTTGTTGACTAATCTGGATCTTTAATTAGCACATGATGTACATTATTCATTTTGCTACGAAGCTGAATGTGACATTTCCCTGAAAGTTTAAATAATCTACAGATCAATAAAATCTTGGATTGTTGTGATATTTTAGTGCTTATGATACAGTTGATCATGAGATTTGTCTTGACAGGCAGCAAAACGTTTTTGTCTTGTTTCCAGTCCAAATTTTTTCTTGTTTTCTGGGAAATAAAATCCAAATGAATTGAGTTTTTGCTTAAAACAAGCTAAATTATCTGCCAATGGGACAGAAACAAGAAACAAGAAACATTTTTCTTACCCCATTGGCAGATAATTTGCTTGTTTTGAGCAAAAACTCACTTCATTTTGATTTTATTTTCCAGAAAACAAGAAAAAATATCTTATGTAATTTTACGTATCTAGTAAAAGCATCTTGATTTAAGAATCTTTAGATATTTAGACTGGAAACAAGACAAAAATACTAAATAAGAAAAGCATTTTTTGCAGTGTTAAATCTTACGTAAGCAGTCAAGAATATTGTGTTGCACTGGATACGTACATTTGTGATATGTTATGACCTCATGATGTTTTATTACGCCATATATTTTCTTTTTAATAATTATGCCATTGTTGGACATATTTAGGCCTTATTTTTATAACATACGCAGAATTTTTTTCTGCTCAGATTAGGCCTCATTTATGAAACACGATCAGAATGAGTTCGTGTGTAAATCTTGTGTAAAGCCATTCTGACGTTAATTTTTGGAATCATAAAAGTGTGCATATTTTCAAGATATTATCTGGTTCGGGAAAAAAAATGACACCTGTTCCCAATTATCTGTAAATACCTATCATAAAGTTCTTTTTGGCAAACTGATGACGACATTTTGAATAATAAGTTCATTTGCCCATATCTTTAAGATATTGTGGTTAAACATATTTGGCGTGCTCTCTGAAACGGCTCGGCTTTAACTCGAGCGCTGATGTAACCCCAGGGATTATTAGTGCTTGGAAGATAAGTATGGATGGCAGGATACTTAAATGATGTGAGTGGAGTTAAACAGATGGAGGGATGCTGAAACAGCCGGAGCAAAGTGAGCACTGCTTATACGCTCCTGCAGTTAAATGAAAGATTAGATGGTTTCACTCTTCCCGAAATTGAGTTGATGAATTTATGAGTAAATTCTATTGATAGATAAAAATGATTGAAAACTGCAGCATCAAATACACTATATTGCCAAAAGTTTTAGGACGCCTGCCTTTATGTGCACATGAACTTTAATGCCATCCCATTCTTAATCCGTAGGGTTTAATATGGAGTTAGCCCACCCTTTGCAGCTATAACAGCTTCAACTCTTCTGGGAAGGCTTTCCACAAGGTTTAGGAGTGTGTTTATGGGAATTTTTGACCATTCTTCTAGAAGCGCATTTGTGAGGTCAGGCACTGATGTTGGACGAGAAGGCCTGGCTCGCAGTCTCCGCTCTAATTCATCCCAAAGGTGTTCTATCGGGTTGAGGTCAGGACTCTGTGCAGGCCAGTCAAGTTCCTCCACACCAAACTCGCTCATCCATGTCTTTATGGACCGACGCTTTGTGCACTGGTGCGCAGATGAAAAAAGCATGTCTGTGCATTGATGTCAGTCATGAACACTACAGTATTATTATCTGCGGGAGATGTGCTTTGCAGACTACATGGATTTTTGCTCTTTGTGTAGTAAGGTTTTAAAAAGGCTGTTTCCATGGCAGCTATAATCCTGGCATGACCTTTATATGAGTGCGAGTGGGATTACAATTGTGATGTCAAGTTACAGTAGATAAGTATGCTAGGTATACAGACATTGGCTAACTGTATGTTAAAAACAAGGATAAATTCTTAATTTCTATACTGTAAAGTTCTTAAATATCACAGAGTATCTATCATGTATTTCATAGGGCTGGCCAGTTTTAATTTGTTGGATTCAATGCACTATCATTACCTTTGTGAATACAGACCTTTGCATTTAAGTCATTCCTAGCAGCATTTTCACATTTTTCAGATGACCTTTTGCTCCTAATTTCAGTCAGCAGATGAATGAGATGAGATACTGGAAAGACTAAATCTCTGTTGCATGTAGACTGTAATATTTTAAAAGCAATTAGTTTATGTTATGCAGATTGAACCGTTATTGTTGAATCTGCTTTACCTCATTTTTAGTTTATGAGGTATTAATAGGAGGGGAGAGAGTGAGCCAGACAGAGACCGAGAGCAGAAGATGAATTAAAGCTCTTGCATCATGCCGTTGGTTTAATCTAGTGGATGAGCAGTCCGCACAGACTCGACAGCCACATGATTCCAGCAGAAAGCCATTTCAATGCTTTTACTTTACCCAAAGCTAAACTTTTAGGTTAAAATTGGTTTTGTTTAGCCACATCTGAGGTCCACACTTCTTAGATTTTCCTACAAAGGAATAATAGCAGTAACAAAGGAGTATAGCAAAGCTACTCAGCGTCTCATTCCCTACTAATTGACAAAGTGACATGACATGAAGGCCAAGTATGGTAACCATACTCAGAATTTGCAAGTTATAGAGTTGTGTACCGAACTCGGTACTTTTAATGGCACTGACCGAATTACGTCAGTACTACCGAGTAGCGATTCACATTAAATCAATCGGTGCCAAATTTCGGTACCTGAGAACGCATCTGGCGATATAGACTAGTGTTTGTGAATATTAAACAGCAAAAAGACTATTTAAATACGAATCCTGCATGTTCTGCGTGTCTCTGTGTGAATGAATGGCGCAGAGGTGCGGTTTAATTTACCCCACACACTGAATCGCGCGTGACGGTCGCGTGTTTCCTTCTCTGCCGTCTCATACGAGGACATGAACGCATGAACTTCATCTTCAGAGCCGCTCTGAGAGTCACTTCATCAACATTTTACCGTTTCATTTGATAAAACTACCATCATTCAATTAAGTAGCTAGTAGCGTACTATTTATTGGTAAATATTACAGTATACAAACATCACAGACAATGGCAGACAGCGACCATGGCAGCTCTGGCATAATGTCAATAACACTTCTATAAATGACTTACAGTTTCTTTACAATTATTGAGGTAAACGTACCGAAAATAGGCACCGGTTAAAATGTGAACGGTACCCAACCCTAGCAAGTTAGTGCACACACATTAGGAGAAGTGAATAGTGAACACACAGCAAACCGTGGACACACACACCCGGAGCAGCGACTGAAGCGCCCGGAGAGCAATTAGGGTTTGGCTGCCTTGCTCAAGGCCACCACAGTCATTTCTTGAGAGTCGAACCCACAACCTTTGGGTTACCAGTCTGACTCTCTAACCATTAGGCCATGACTGCCCCCTCTAGGTAACTAGAGTTATTAGGGAACCAAGACATTCCCATTTATAGGTTCACTAGATGCTGCAATAGTAGCTGATGCTATTGGAATGCTATACCACAGTGTTATACCACAAAGTGAATGCCAATTTATCAGGCCATGTACAGACTGATAGAACAATATGAACTGAAAAACAGTGAAACCTGGGAACCGGTTGAGATTTTAAAAAAATCAGACAAAAGTGCGTGGTTAACCCAAGCAAGTGAAACCACTTCTTTCACCCAATGCAACATCCTTTGTATCATAGCAGATCCATGTTGCAGCCACTAAAACAAGCAGCTGATCAGATTTACGGCACTGGCTGGTGCGGTCAGTGTAATCTGTAATACCCTCGCAAGACAAAGCTCTATATGTAAGAGGACAGGGTGTAAATGACAGCAACACCACAACTTGAGCACAAAATAAAATGGAAGCCACCATAGGTAGGTGACCAAGCTTCTGTCACAACAAAACCGGGAGGAAAATCCATAATGGATGGGCTGTAAATTTACAATCCTCTCAAGGGATGTCAAGGCCAACAACATAACCATTTGAAAATCTGAAGCTGACTCAAGTGGTTTAAATGGAGGCACTGTAAACCTTCTTGGACTATACAGGAGTAGATCACAAGAGCTGTCTTGTCCCATGCATAAAAAGAGAAACAAGTGAATGCCTCCCCAAAGCAACATCATCAACAAGCAGCAATTGACGCCACAAACACCTTGAGTAAAAGCTGTGGTCATAGCAGCAGAAAAAAAAACTCCTGAAGAAATGCCAGCAGTGAACCAGCTGGGTAGTAACCTGGATCCAAATTCCACCATCTGCACCATAGTGCAAATGTCCAACATTTAAAAGAATATATCCTCCTTGTACAAAAAGCTCTTGGGTTCATAATGGTCTCTGTAATCTCAGACAAAATACCAGAACTAATTAAAGAGCCCAGGTCAATGGCCAAACCTAAAGTTTCCACATTTCCGGCTGGGGATGTTTCATGGTGCCCCGAGCTTGGGAAAGTACAGTGGGGAGAGCAAGTATTTGATACACTGCCGATTTTGCAGGTTTGCCCACTTACAAAGCATGTAAAAGTCTGTAATTTTTATCATAGGTACTCTTCAACTGTGAGTGACGGAATCTAAAAAAATGTTTTCAAAAATCCAGAAAATCACATTGTATGATTTTAAAGTAATTAATTTGCATTTTTTTGCATGACATAAGTATTTGATACATCAGAAAAGCAGAACTTAATATTTGGTACAGAAACCTTTGTTTGAAATTACAGAGATCATACGTTTCCTGTAGTTCTTGACCAGGTTTGCACACACTGCAGCAGGGATTTTGGCCCACTCCTCCATACAGACCTTCTCCAGATCCTTCAGGTTTTGGGGCTGTCGCTGGGCAATACGGACTTTCAGCTCCCTCCAAAGATTTTCTATTGGGTTCAGGTCTGGAGACTGGCTAGGCCACTCCAGGACCTTGAGATGCTTCTTACGGAGCCACTCCTTAGTTGGCCTGGCTGTGGGTTTCGGGTCGTTGTCATGCTGGAAGACCCAGCCACGACCCATCTTCAATGCTCTTACTGAGGGAAGGAGGTTGTTGGCCAAGATCTCGCGATACATGGCCCCATCCATCCTCCCCTCAACACGGTGCAGTCGTCCTGTCCCCTTTGCAGAAAAGCATCCCCAAAGAATGATGTTTCCTTCACGGATGGGATGGTGTTCTTGGGGTTGTACTCATCCTTCTTCTTCCTCCAAACACTGCGAGTGGAGTTTAGACCAAAAAGCTCTATTTTTGTCTCCTCAGACCACATGACCTTCTCCCATTCCTCCTCTGGATCATCCAGATGGTCATTGGAAAACTTCAGATGGGCCTGGACATGCGCTGGCTTGAGCAGGGGGACCTTGCGTGCGCTGCAGGACTTTAATCCATGACGGCGTAGTGTGTTACTAATGGTTTTCTTTGAGACTGTGGTCCCAGCTCTCTTCAGGTCATTGACCAGGTCCTGCCGTGTAGTTCTGGGCTGATCCCTCACCTTCCTCATGATCATTGATGCCCCACGAGGTGAGATCTTGCATGGTGCCCCAGACCGAGGGAGATTGACTGTCATCTTGAACTTCTTCCATTTTCTAATAATTGCGCCAACAGTTGTTGCCTTCTCACCAAGCTGCTTGCCTATTGTCCTGTAGCCCATCCCAGCCTTGTGCAGGTCTACAATTTTATCCCTGATGTCCTTACACAGCTCTCTGGTCTTGGCCATTGTGGAGAGGTTGGAGTCTGTTTGATTGAGTATGTGGACAGGTGTCTTTTATACAGGTAACGAGTTCAAACAGGTGAAGTTAATACAGGTAATGAGTGGAGAACAGGAGGGCTTCTTAAAGAAAAACTAACAGGTCTGTGAGAGCCGGAATTCTTACTGGTTGGTAGGTGATCAAATACTTATGTCATGCAATACAATGCAAATTAATTATTTAAAAATCATACAATGTGATTTTCTGGATTTTTGTTTTAGATTCCGTCACTCACAGTTGAAGTGTACCTATGATAAAAATTACAGACCTCTACATGCTTTGTAAGTAGGAAAACCTGCAAAATCGGCAGTGTATCGAATACTTGTTCTCCCCACTGTATGCTCTGATCAGGATCTCCCAAATGTGGGATGGCCAAAACAGTGTACCAGCAGTAGATGTCTTCTCGCACTCTCACAAGTACTGTCAGTAGCATGCTTATCAGCCGAAAGGTATACAAGTGGGCCACGCATGCACCAGAGCATCCATCCCCAAAGGTGATAGAAGAGATAGAAAGAGGCAATGGGGGCACTGGTTGATTGAAGCAAACAGATCGACCTCTGCCCTGTCAAACCTTCGCCAGATCAGACCATTCTCTGGGCCTGCATTGTGCATGAATTCAGATTCACTCCCAGAAATATTGGCAACACAACACTTCTGAAGGTTTACTAAGGGTGCTAAGGCAAGACTGAAAAGAAGGACACCAAAATTGCCCCCCAAGTTTTGCCCCCAAAAACAAACTTGAGGAACTTCCTACGTTTTTGGACAGTCTGGATAGGAAAATATGCATCTTTCAGATCCATCATAACAATAGGGAGCCACACAAAATCAGAGTCTCCATAAAGCTGATCATCATCGGGAGCACTCCTGAAAGTATCTGAAAGCATTTCGTAAATGTGCGAATTGAGGCACGGCTCCTGTGCTCCAAAGGCATCTACGCATGGAGTATGAGTGAGAAGATTGTAGATTAAGACACACAGTCAAACACAAGTCATACAAAGTCAGACACACTGCCCAAAATGCAAACCAGGGCCATCCCAAGCATGAGGAGGGGACCACTGCGAGGTAGCAGAAGCTTGGCCCCCCTCGGTCCGATCACGTTCCATGGTTTCCCCTTGGTCCGTTCACCGCAGGGCCCTGTGCAGTCGCACCAGTTGAACTGCCCTAAGGATGGCCCTGATGCAAACCCAGTGGTACTGACAGAACACAATCTGAAGGAAAGCAAGGGTAAAGGCAAATATGCTTCTGCCCTCCATTTCCATGCCATTTGATCAGGAATGGCCCTCTGGTACTGCAGGTCAGGAAGCATTAGCTGCCAATGCAGGGTCTATGCAAATGTGCTGCTGAATGTGCTCCCAGTGTTTCCAAGTGGGAGCCGGGATGTCTTACTTGTCAACAACAGCATTCAGAGCATTGTCGAAAAGTCTCGACTGAGAAACAGGAGCGCCCATTCGTAAGAGATGTGTGTTTAGTGGTACAAAGCACCATATCCCTTGAAGAGATCAGCCTGCAGCGCTGCACCCACCTGATCAGCAGCCACACAGGACTTGCCAATCAAGGCCAAAGTCACCCTGCAGGGTGTAGATGGCAATGTAGACTTCCAAGAAGGAGCCAAAGACAGTGAGAAAGCAGTAAGCGTCTCTCTAACTGCTGGAAATGGTGGGGAAGACAGAGGCAGCGGGATTAGTAATCCTTGCCAAAAAGGGTTGTTTCCAGGACCTTGAAATCTGGCTGGCTCCTGCTAGTCCAGCTTTAGTCTCAGACGTCACGCCCACGGACCGTTGGCTGAACGTCTGATGCATGTGGCACACTTTTCTGGAAACACTTCAGGAGTTTTGAAGTCGTCATCTGATTGGTTGAATTCTACAGGATGTCCGCGAAACGTGTGTGTTGCGTTCTTTACCAGTCCGCCTGAAAACAAACTCCCTCATGGAAGAAGAACACCGTCGCGTTTACAGCTGTGACAGTGAACGCTTACCAGGATCAACTAAACACTGGATTTTCAAAAGTATGTGAAGTTTGCGGCTCCATTGTTGCATTAAACTTGCACAACGTTCATGAATGAATAATTTATAGATGCACGCCGGTCTGTTATTGCAGGGACATCGACTTTACGTTTTCAGGCCCCTAAACATGACGCAGAACAAAACAAACTGTGATTGGTTGCGTTACATGTCAGTCAAACGTCCTCTTGGGCGGTCCTCGACCAATGAAAGCTGCGATAGAGTCCAGACCTTCTGCCGTCAGTCTGAAGCTCTGGCTACGCGAGACTAGTCCAGCTATAACTCGTTAATGGCACGTGAAACAACACCAAAAAGCTTTTTATAAGCCAGAGAGGGTCATGCTTCCTGACCACTTGGGGAAGAGTGTCCACCTGATCACCACTGGCAGTGAAGAGAACGAAGAGTTGAAGAGCCTTGGACACTGATGGTCACATTCAGATTCCACCAGAGAGATGTACGTCATCCAGTGAGAGCAAGAGAGAAAGGGAAAAACCCATTGGCTCACTCTCCATAGCCTTGAGCTCAACATCAGATCCCCAGGACCCTAGCATGGGCTAAATCTGAGGAGGGATGACACGGGTCCTTTTGAGTCACTGGTGACGCAGGTCCTTGAAGGGTGGCACATACGCCATCAGCCAATGAATTAGCATGATTCTATATGGGCTTCATACAGTCGTCACACCTGGAGGGTGTTCTTATAGTGTCAGTTACTGACGTATATTGTTGCAAATACGAATTACTATATGAGTATGTGTGTGTGCCATTGTGTGTTTATAGTGTTGCCTCTTAAACTGCGAACTGTGACATTGCTTTCCTGCCTCAAGCTGTAAGTCAGCATGACTAATAAAATACTTTGGCTGCAGTATTCAAAACCACTAAACTGCTGCTGTACACAACTCTATTCTCATGACTTTTTCTGCCCTTGAGAGTTGCAGAGAAACTCAAATCAATTTTACAAGTCTGCCTAAGATTGTATTTATATGGCACTTTACACAAGACAAATGTTCAAAGAAGCCTTACAGGGGGTGGAAATTATATAAATTCTAGCAGTTCATTTAGCATTTAGCAACTCAAAGAAACTACCTAAACACATTTGTCTGTAAAGTGAGAAAGCCAAAAGCGACTGTGACAAGGAATGAAAAACTCCATAAGGTATTAGTAGAGAGGAAAAACAAAACAAGTGTAAACAAGTAAACAAGTCATCTATAAGTTTGGTAAACTTGTTGTACAAGTAGGTAAAATACATTGTAATTGACCCTTGACTCATGGACATTTGCTTCATATATTCTCTTATCGTAAGTACAGCTGTGTTTTTGTAAACTCTGAGTTGGATATTTTGATTTTGATTTCTTTCTGTGTGTTGTGTGAATGTGTTTGTTCGGAAATTGCATGGTTTAGTGTGTGTTGTGCTAAAAACAGCAATTTATATTTTTCAATTATCAACCAAAACATTAACATTTAATTAGGCATGATGTTATGTTAGTAACATACATAAATGTCTCTATTCTTCTGTCAAGACATACTTCACTAGCAGATGTCTAAGTCTTACCAAATACTTTAGATATACAAAGACAGTGCACTCATATTACTATAAATGGGAGAAAATGCAACATGCAATACAGTATAGCAGAATAAGTCCCGCCTTCTAAATAAAAGAGCCAATCACCAGTTGGTAAAGACATTGCAATCTAGCTCTTTAACTAGCTTACCCAGCAAGACTGTCTTGGTTTATCAGCCTTACCAGACAGATCATGCTGGTTACCTAGAATCACCAGTTAAGATTAGGGGCTTTCGCACCAGGAAGTTCTAGGAACTTCGTTATAGGAACTAGCAAACTGGGTGGTTCCCTGAGAACTAAAAGTTCCACTAGGGATATTGGTTACCGAGTTGCATTCACACCGCCAGTAGGAACTCTGAAGTGTAAGCCACTCTTCTTGTTGTGACTTTTATTTTGATGGCACGGCGGACCTTTATTTTGGTGGCGCTGAGAACGCCAGAGCCTGAGCACAAAACGCTCACATTCACCATCTTCATTAGTTTACGATCTGTTTACCAGTCCTGTCTAATGCGCTATTAGATAGAACTGTTATACAAAGAAAGTAGACAGTATAACATTTGATGTCCAGAGTCGCTAGCTGAGCAGAAATACATAATCATGTTTCACTTGGTCCCCTCAAAGTTGCGTTGGATTTTCTCTTTAGCGTAAAGGTTGAGTGGTCCATCTATCACTGTTTTCCATATTTGTAGCGTTAGTTTCTGGAGTAAATACACTATATTGCCAAAAGTTTTGGGACGCCTGCCTTTACATGCACATGAACTTTAATGACATCCCATTCTTAATCCGTAGGGTTTAATATGGAGTTGGCCCACCCTTTGCAGCTATAACAGCTTCAACTTTTCTGGGAAGGCTTTCCACAAGGTTTAGGAGTGTGTTTATGGGAATTTTTGATTCTTCTAGAAGCGCATTTGTGAGGTCAGGCACTGATGTTGGACGAGAAGGCCTGGCTCGCAGTCTCCGCTCTAATTCATCCCAAAGGTGTTCTATCGGGTTGAGGTCAGGACTCTGTGCAGGCCAGTCAAGTTCCTCCACACCAAACTCACTCATCCATGTCTTTATGGACCGACGCTTTGTGCACTGGTGCGCAGTCATGTTGGAGCAGGAAGGGGCCATCCCCAAACTGTTCCCACAAAGTTGGGAGCATGAAATTGTCCAAAATGTCTTGGTATGCTGAAGCATTAAGAGTTCCTTTCACTGGAACTAAGGGGCCAAGCCCAACCCCTGAAAAACAACCCCACCCCATAATCCCCCCTCCACCAAACTTTACACTTGGCACAATGCAGTCAGGCAAGTCCCGTTCTCCTGGCAACCGCCAAACCCAGACTCGTCCATGGGATTGGCAGACAGAGAAGCGTGATTGGTCACTCCAGAGAACACGTCTCACTGCTCTAGAGTCCAGTGGCGGCGTGCTTTACCCCACTGCATCCCACGCTTTGCATTGCATTGATATAAGGCTTGGATGAGCTGCTCGGCCATGGAAACCCATTCCATGAAGCTCTCTACACACTGTTCTTGAGCTAATCTGAAGGCCACAGAAGTTTGGAGGTCTGTAGCTATTGACTCTGCAGAAAGTTGGCGACTTCTGCGCACTGTGACCCTCAGCATGCGCTGACCCCGCTCTGTGATTTTACGTGGCCTACCACTTCGTGGCTGAGTTGCTGTTGTTCCCAATTGCTTCCACTTTGTTATAATGCCACTAACAGTTGAGCGTGGAATATTTAGTAGTGAGGAAATGTCAGGAATTGCACTTGTCAGACTTATTGCACAGGTGGCAACCTATCACGGTACCACGCTTGAGTTCACTGAGCTCCTGAGAGCGACCCATTCTTTCACAAATGTTTGTAGAAGCGTCTGCATGCCTAGTGCTTGATTTATACACCTGTGGCCATGGAAGTGATTGGACACCTGAATTCAATGATTTGGAGGGGCGTCCCAATAATTTTGGCAATATAGTGTATATAGGCTATAATCTGTGTGTAGACGCCTTTTTTTTTTTTAAATGGCAGGTGCTGATGTTTCGTGTGTGTTCGGCCAATCAGTGTACACTTGCGTCACTGGTAGTTCCTATTGTGCTGGGTTACACCCTACTCTGATGTAGGAGCTAAATTAGTTCCCCCAAAAGGAGTTCCTAGAACTAAAATCGTCCCCAGTTTCTGCGGTGCCAACACGCCAAAATCCAGGTACTTTCATCAATAGTTCTAGGAACTATGAAAAGGTTAATCCGGTGCACAAGCCCCTATTTGCTAGTGAACTGCTTGTCCATAGTGGAACACTAGCTGGATCATGCTAGTCTCTTTTTAGCTGGGAATGTAGCTTCTAATGCAAGGAAATGATTTTGAAGGAATTATTCATCTTGACAGACAAGAAGGTTTGTTGTGTGGTTTCAGAGGGGGGTAGATCTTCCGGTCTCCTTGGTTACTGGGCTGGGATGAGAATGTTTCTAGCTTTACTTGTCATGGGATACTGAATTATTCATAAATCCTTCACACAGTGTGTGGATTAAAGCAGAGAAGCTCTGTGAGTGAATGCTTCATGCTATACAAGGCAAATAATGATCCTCTGACTTATGTTTGATGGCTTTTATGATGGTTGGGGTTGGCTTCAGTTGCATTTTATTTTGACAATTATATTTAACGTTTTATCATTTAACATTTTATAAAATAATTCAAAACATACAAGTCTGAGAGGCTTCAAAGTTATGAAATTTCTCATATCTCAATTCATTTTCCAAACTGCTCGTCCTTTGTAGTGTCATGAGGATGTTGGAGCCTTTCCCAGCATCTCGGACCGTATAGGATGATTCACACTGCACTGATAGATGCAACCAACATGACAATGTTGACAAAGACATTCCACAACCTGACAAACAAGAAGGCACAGGGGTATCACACTGATCCGACAAAACTTGACAGACGTGTCTGTCGGTGCTTTGTGGATTAGCATGATGCTTTAGTGTTTCAGTTCACCTCTTCTGTGTGTCACTGGACTGTGGAGGAAACTGTAGCATTACAGGATGTAGTGGATGAATCACTGTTATACCTTACACCTCTATCAGCAAAATTTACCTTGTTGAAATCCTGCTTAAGGGGCTTTTAACGGTTTCAAGCTGGTCCAATACAGTCATTTACGGTCATTTGCTGGTCCAAGTTGGTTTAGGTCAGGGGTGTCCAAACATTTTTCAAAGGGGGCCAGATTCGATGTTGTGGACACACCTGGGGCCGGTTCCTTTTCCAGCATTTTATATATATATATTAAATGTTTTGTTTTTTGGAAACATAACAGATTTGACAAAAGCTTGAGCAGACAGTAGAGTAGCTTGAGATAGGACACGGAT
>CM077168.1:904944-969944 GCA_039654105.1 Coreius guichenoti
ACACGCCAGGATGACCAAACTTGGTGTATTTCCTCGTTGCCATAGCAACACTATATAGAGAAAAAATTGCGGCAAAATTAAAAAATCTTTGGACGATATCACTGAACATTTATTTAACCATAGCAAAAGTACATTTCCTACTGAAGTTTATTTTTCATCTCTGTTTTTTGTGTTTATTTAAAATGAGACAAATCTGATATTATTGTAATCTTATATCTGTTATTTAACAGTTGAGATCGTTCTTTAAAGGTGGGGTAAAGTGCTTTCTGGTAACCGATGTTGAGTTCAAATCACCAAAACAAACACGCCCCTATTTTGATAGCTCCGCCCCACACAATCGTAACCCAGGCAACGACTATGGCAGAATCTGCTGTGCCAGCCGGCCGAGGCTATGATGTCATCAGTAAGTGAAAGCAATGTGTGTTACTATGGTAATCCAGGTCGAATGTTCAGTAAAAAAGCCATCCCTTCCATCCCAAAAACACAAACACAGTCCTCATGAACAACTCGATAGCACAAGCACGACAGTCCAACTAACGAACATATTACAATTATGACAAGATTAGAGGGTTATATCGATCACGAAAAGAGGAAACAAACATATATTCGGAGGATATTATCTTACTGTTCGGACACACTTTGGGAGCTGACCGAAACAGACAGTGAGGAGGTTCAGACGCTCCAGGCTTATCGGGTGTGGAAATGAACGGGTCTTTATCATCGCTGATGTGAACGACGATACGATCGCAAATGGACAAGCAAGCGAACATGACACATGAGCATATTCAAGCAAAAGCCAGCATATATTAGTTCTGTGAAACAAAACAAAACCAATGTTACTCGCCTATCGAGAAGAAATAAAGCCACCTCGGCCTTCACTCCTCGAGTTCTCTCCAGCGCTGGAAAGCTGATCTTCTTGCCTGATCGTGAGTCTTCTTTTGTTCCACACACATCTTCCACATGTGTTTTATCTGCCATCTCTCTCTTTCTGTCATCGCTCGGCTAATGTCCGTCCCGTGTCGTGTCTTTTGAATAATGACGTGCACTGAGCGCTCTCCCCGTCATTCGTAGACACGCCCCTTACTGCTGATTGGCTATCAGTTTGCTTTGGTACTCGCCCGAGACACTTTTCTAAAGCAGTTTTGAAATACCACTTACCCCACCTTTAAAGCGGATCTAACACGAGCCGGGGTTAATCCCAGTGGAGCAGGCGGGGCATGTTGTCACACTGAGCCCTTATTAGGACTATGATATTATATTCTATACTTTTATGAATTCTATTGAGAAACCATGAGATAAAGACTGAGAGTCAATGTTCAGAAGTTATTAATTATCATTATGTTTTGAACTATGATGTATAGCTGTGTTTAGCGATGTGTTTGTCAAACTCAAATTTGTATATTTTTAATGATTAAAAAATGCCATTATTTGATATGAAAACTTTAATAATTGTATTTTATTGACAAAATATTTTAGTTTGTCTTTTTCTATTATATCAGATAACATGTTAAGCGGTCATATGCTCATGTTATAATGTACCCCACCTATGGGGCATGTTGTCACATTTCACTTCCATTCTTTCGGGGGAAATCAAGAAAAAAGCATACACTGTATTAATGAAACAAAAGCACATAATTGTACTAGACAAGTGTGAAATTAATGTGGGGAAAAATAAATACTCTGAACCCCGAGTGGATTTACACAAACTGAGAGTCAGAAAGCGTTAGGTTGTATTTACGCATCTGTTAAACTATTCTGATCTGTGGTAGAAGAAAGTCATTACACACACAGCCTCTCATGTGATATTGCTCATAATACAATAATCATGCAACAACTGTTTTATCTTCCAAATGTTGACTCTACGCTATTTCATCCTCTGATTTCTTGGTGCTTCATCACGAGTGTTTGCTGCTATTTCAGGATCTCCATTATCAAGCGCCGACCTCGTGCAAAGCTTGTTAACAGCTCTGCTGTGGCAACAGTGTGTGGTAAACATCAGGCACATGGACTCTTCGCTCTGAGGTTTCAAACGTCCTTTGGGTTTCTCTCCTTCGGCTAGCATGTTGTTTGGGTTAGCATAGTAGATGTGCATGGTGTTGATGGCGGTCTGAGGTCGTCTGATCTTGACCCCACCAGTCGTACTGTTAGCAGACCAGCTCGAAAGAAATCATGTAAAACCAGCAGCCATTAGCATGTTTACCTGTGTATTCAGCAGGAGCTCTTCAAAGACAAGAATGATGGTTTATGTGTAAGGTTTTCAGTCTCATATAACGTTTGAAGACTGATTGCCAAACACAAGCTAAAGAAGACATAGTTAAGGGTGTGTTTGGGGTTTTGGTTCGCATAAATGTTGATATATCTGTGAACGTTCCCAAACAAAGCTTTTAAGACAAGAATTAACATGTGAAAAGTCTGTCATGGAGGGCAACAACAGCCGGCTATTAATATCTCAGTAAAGGCTGTTGTGTCATTGAGCTGACCTGAGTCTGTATCTCGAGGATCTCTGAACATTATTGAGTGATTATCAGTTTAATCAGTAAAAATCATAATGGCATTTTTCCAAAATGTGCTTCAGTTTCTATTCACTGCAAAAAATGCTTTTCTTACTTAGTATTTTTGTCTTGTTTCCAGTCCAAATATCTAAAAATTCTAGAACAGAATGAGATATTTTTTCTTGTTTTCTGGAAAATAAAATCAAAATGAAGTGAGTTTTTGCTTAAAACAAGCTAAATGATCTGCCAATGGGGTAAAATAATCTTGAAATCTTGCTTCTTGTTTCTGTCCCAAACAGATTCTACAAAATTCTAAGTAAGAAAAGCAGTGTAAACACTGTAAACCCTAACGCTCAAAATAATGCATTGGTTTGAGTAGAGCCAACTCAAATTAAACAAATTAGTCCAATCAAATCAACTTTTATGAGTATTTAGAACTTTCTTTCTCTTTTGAGTTCTCAAAGCTGACACATTTTGAGTAATCTGAATTGTTTCCTTGTTTTGAGTTTTATGAACTTGTTTCTTTTAATTTAGACCAACTTAAATTTAACCGAAACTGGGCTGGGGTTTCTATTTCCCAGCATGCTTTGCCATGACACTCAAAAGGGAGAGTAAATGCTAAAATTAAGTTTTATATTATGTTTTTTGTGCAAGATTAATGTTAAGTGGGAGATTTAGTAGTGTTTAATGTTTTGTTATGCTAGTTTAGAAGAGTTTCTGTTATGTTGGGGTTTTTGGGGGTTTCCATCGTGTGACGAGTGGAGCATGAGCTTAGTTTGAGAACTGATATATGTAAAATGTTTTATATTGCTGTCCTCATTCAGCAAGTGCTATGCTATGCTAATGCTATCCAAGCATTGTGTTACCAATTAGCAAGGTTGCACAGTTTCAGCTACTAAAATATTTAAGTTGATCATTTTAAGTTAAATGTGTGAATTAGCTTACTCAAATATTTGAAGTTAAGAGCAATTAAAATGAGTACAAAATAAAAATCTGCAAACTCTGCTTATTTAAACTTAAAAATGTAGATCAAAATTTGATGTAACCGATTGCCTCAATTTTTTTGAGTTTTGCCAACTTATTCGGGTTTACAGTGCAGAATGTTTTCATAAGATTTATTTCATACCTGTTCGCCTCCATAGAACGTTCCCTAGTTGCTCAAATCTTTGTTTTTCAATGTAAATCATATCAGATTTTTCATAACCATACCGATACTGATTTGCATGTTTATGGCAGAACCGATATTTATTGTTTTAGAATCAGAATCAGCTTTTATTGCCAAGTACAGTGGGTTTACATGTACAGTGAATTCATCTTGGTGTACAGGTGCTCAGAAATAGTAAGAAAACAAGGAACAAAATAATCATATTAATAATAGACATCTGTAAGGTAAGATAGTAAAGAGAAAGTTTGAAATGAGAAGCATAAATAAGAAACTATAAAGAATAGAGAGAAAAAAAAAAAAGTTATCTAATGTTAGTGTAGGATGTGCAAAAACTATTTCTATTTTTGACACATTGATAACAACAGCACTCCTCCTTGCATACAAAACAAAACACACTTTATCAATAAATAGTGCAAAAAATACAAAAATAAAGTGCGCTGTCACTAGTACTTTTTTTAAGTAAAGCTTCGATCAGGGAAACAAACAGGTTACAAATAAAGCATGTGAAAATAATTGAACTAATTCAATAAAGTGTAAAACATTCTAAAACGTCCGAGTGTAAGCAGTGTATCAAATACTTGTTCTCCCCACTGTGTGTATATATATATATAGGTCATGTGATCACAAATCATCCCCTTCATTTTATTTGTTGAATCCCACTTTTGAAAACTTTTTGGTATTTTTGTAATACAGACACCAAATCTCAATTAACAACCCTGAAATAAACACAAAATGTAATGTAATAAAGTCCACTGAAGGCCAGTTGTTAAGGTGAACCCATGTGCAGTTTATTAATCCAAACATGAACGAAATAAACCAAAACTTGACCATGAACAGAACCATAAAACTCACCCAACAGCAGTTACACAAACAAAGCTAGTCAAAGGGCAATGGTAATATGAGGCTATATATACACAAGAACTAATGAGAAACACCTGAGCATGATCAGTGAACCAATGACAAAACAGAACTGATGAACACATGAACACATGACCAAAACAACCAATCAGAATATGATTCACAAGGGGAGCACATGACAAACAGGAAGCATGACTGTGAGAATTACAAAATAAAAGACATAAAACATATACATGAATCAAAACCCAAAGCCAAACGTGACAGTATAATAATAATTTTATTTTTATATATTTCAGCACTTTTTGCTAGTTTTATTGTTGTATTTATTTGTTAAATGCAAAACTCAGTTAAAATGTCTCAATATGTTGTTAAAATAACACAATGAAAGTTTTGGTCCCCATTGACTTTCATTGTACAGTATGGACAAAAACAATAGAAAAATGTAATGTCCCGCAGAAGAAAGAAAGTCGTACAGGTTTGCAAAGATGTGATGGTGAGTAAATAATGGAAATCTTTATTTTTGAGTAAAGTAAAATTAAATTAACAGTTATTTTTGATGAGCGTTTATATTCTTTACTTCTGCTTAACTGTCACCGCTAGTGGGACGCTTAGCACTCTTTTTTTTTTTTTTCAATCACCTTTTTTCGTATCATATCTTTTAGTAATCATCATAAATTAGGTATCATTTGACAGCTTACGAACTCAAAACTCATCCTGTGGAAACCGTTTTGAAATTGGACGTTGTGTTACCATGGAAACGGTACTCTAAATTCTTCTAGCGGGCTCCTCCCCTAGTGAGCGGTGTCAAGTTTCATATTACAAAATTTATTAAAACTACTTTATAATCAAGACATTTTCTAATCTTGACAAAACGCATATCGTCGGAAAGGTCTGAGTCTCAAGGTTCCATGTTTTGTGATAGAAGTGATATATCGACAGAAATGTATTAGTTTGTTACTGGAGAATGCATAAAGAAACTCAATGGAGTGTGTGACACCCGGTGGCTATCTTTGGTACAGCGCCTAAACAAAATCTCATAGGAACTTCAATTTTTGTGATATCAACTTCAAATTTGGAACACAACTTGGTTAGACATATGGCTTTGATTTTATAGTAATTTTAGAGTAAAAATTATTTTGTAAAATATACATTTTATATAAAATAAAAAAATATTTAGTACAGTATGTTTAATTTACAGTAAATTTAAACTTGCATAACTTTTTTATACTTTCATTTTTTGAAGTGCAATAATCTGCCGAGTGTCTTCTTTAAAACGAGACCAAACTTAGGTCTATATTCCAAAGCATTCTTGAATTACAGCCATTTAAGTTTGGAGAGTGCATTTTCACGTCTATTCTCAAAAAGGGTTAAACAAATGAGACTGGGCAGGACTGCTTAAGTGTCACATACTATATTTGTAATTTGGTCCAGTATTAGAGTAGGGTTGCGTAAGACGAGCTCGAGGTAAGTTGAGCCGGCCGCTGGGGCTCGAGGACAGTCTGCAGTTTTTGTTATATGATATATTCAACAAGTTCTCATCATTTGGCTCGGTCTGTGATTGAGAGGAGCACATGGGAAAGTGTTCAATGGTTTTTATGCTCATATTCCCTACATACTACATTTGCTTTATTTACTAGTTTTGATTGCTTTTCTATTAAAATAAAACATGGATAATAATAACAATAATAATAATAAAGAATGAGTAGGCACACTGTAAACCCAAACAAGTTGGCAAAACTCAAAAAATTGAGGCAATCAGTTAAAAAATGTAAAGTTTAAGTAAGCAGAACTTGCAGATTTTTATTTTGTAATCATACATTTTAATTGCTCTGAACTTGAGAAAGCTAATTCATACATTTAACTTAAAAATATAATGTAATCTCAAATGTTTAGTAGTGGAAACTTTAACTAGCTATTTCAATAAATGCCACCTTGCTAGTTGGTTACACAATGCTTTGGTAGCATTAGCATAGCATAGCACATGTTGAATGAGGACATCAATATAAAACATTTAACATATATCTGTTCTCAAACGACCCAGCATAACAGAAACGCTTCTAAACTAGCATAACAAAACATTAAACACTGCTAAATGTAGTGTCATGGCAAAGCATGCTGGGAAATAGAAATCAGCCCAGTTTCGGTTAAATTTAAGTTGGTCTAAATTAGAAGAAACAAGTTCATAAAACTCAAAACAAGGAAACAATTCAGATTACTGAAAAAGTGTCCGCTTTGAGAACTTGAAAGAAAAAGAAAGTTCTAAATAATCATAAAAGTTGATTTGATTGAACTAATTTGTTTAATTTGAGTTGGCTCTACTCAAACCAATGCATTATTTTGAGCGTTAGAGTTTACAGTGCACTCTATCTCTAAATAATGACACAATGAAAGCATGCTGTGCTTTCCAAATTAGGCGAGGTGCAGAAAGTAAGACTTATAGGTGCATCCGTGATCGGCTGCCAAACCGATCCACATGTGATTTGAAGATTGCACTGACCTTTAAGGTAGCCAGGAGTGGTTGTCTGTTAGCGTGCAACACTCCTTTACTATTTAATACACCCTTTGGAGACTGATCATTGCTCTGACAGACATTCAACAACTTCTGGGACATTTAACTCTCTTTAATATATGAGTTTGAGACAGAGAACATACCTTGGGAATGGACGAGGAGGTATACTTCAGTCTTCTTTGCCCTGTATGTCTCTGTCTTGTTTGGTTTGGTAACTTCTGTCTCTGACTTCCACAGAATGGCCTCAACGCTTTGCACTTGGCAGCAAAGGAAGGACACATAGAGCTGGTCCACGAGCTGCTGGACAGGGGATCTTCGGTGGATTCTTCAACTAAGGTAGAGTTCCTCCAGGAAAACATGAATGAAGCTGCTGTGAAGGGATACGGAGGACTTTAATGTTAAGTGCCAGTCTGGCCAGAAGTTGTTGCGGCGCGCCCAGTGTTTGATCCAGTAGTGTAATCCTGCAATACCGGAGTCTGTGGTTACAAGACCGCGTTTCTAGATTTTTTGTGAGCTAGCCAACTCTACTCCAACAGAGCAGACCTCCAGACAAACAGCTCCAAAGACTAGACCCACTGTAAGGATTCAATGTTTCATTTGGTTTCCATAGATCACTTTAAACATTCTACGATAAACTAACTTTGCAACTACATGTCAACTAGCAGTCATTAGAGTATTAGTAGACTGTCTGCTTAATAACACTTTATTTTGATGCTCCCCAACAGACATTATACTGACTATGGGTCCTATTTTACCAATCTGAGCTCATGGTCTGAAGCTCACGGCGCAGCTGCTCTTAGGGCGTGTCCGAATCCACTTTTGCTAGTTTAACAACGGGAAAAACGGTCCAAAAGGGTTGTCCCTCGTCTCTTAATGAGTCATGGGTGTGTTTTGGGCGTAACGTGCAATAACCCAATCAGAGTCTCATCTCCCTTTCCCTTTAAAAGCCAGTTGTGCTCGCACCATGAGCGGATTCACTATTTACATGAGGAGAGACTGAACGCTTCTCCAGAGAGGAATCCTTTATTTTAATATTTAAACGTGTGTGTGTGCTGCTGCACGTCCCTGTGTGTGTAATAATCAGTGTGTGTGTGTGTGTGTGTGTATGTGCTGCTGTGCGTCCCTGTGTGTGTAATAATCAGAGTGTACGCGCGTTGTGCACCGCCTATAGGATCATATTACTAACACACCCTTTAAATAACACAATAAATACTGCACTATTGACTTTAGAGCAGGTGTGTGTTGGTCAATGGCGCAGTCGTTTTCAGTTCCTCACAATAGCAACGCTCCAACAATGCTCCTGAACACACACCTGGTTTAGACCAGACGCCCATGGGTGAACAGATGCGCCAGTGCATTTGATATTTAAACAACGTGGAGCTGGACGTGAACATGAGAACTGCGTCGGCTGAAACTAGCAGAACACACTTGCGACGGGTGTATGATAGGGCCCTATAAGTAACTTTGCAACTACAGCTTATTCTACTAACCCGAACCCTAACCTAACAGTCTACTAATACTCTAATGAGAGTTTGTTGACATGTAGTTGCAAAGTTACTGTTAGTAGAATGTCTAAAGTGGACCATCGAAATAAGGTGTTACCTTTAATTCTTAATATATTTCCACCATATTTTTAACGTAACCGTTTTAAGCTTGAATGTGCAAAGCTTCCAGTGTCAGTCGCTTCTAGTTATTTTAGCTCTTGAAGTTGCAAACTGGTATTTATTTTAATTTATTGTCATAATCATAAACACTTTTGCTGTTTACTGCACCACAAGCCATATATGCTGCGCTCTTTGCTCTCAATAACAAAATAAACTCAACTAAAATACCAGCGGTGAGAAAACAGCAGTTCAGAAAGCATCTGATCATAGAGATGTGGAAATGTTTGCACCAGCTCTGAGATTTAACAGTAAAGTCACATCACGTTTTTTTATATAGCACTTTATACAATAGATTGTTTAAAATAAAGCAGCTTTACAGCTTAAAACATGAAAGACATGTGTCAGTCTCTTAGAATTACAACTTGTTCTACTAGTGTGTGTTTTTACACAAACTGAACAGAAGAAATGAACCTGAGAAGATTTCCTCGTCAAAGAAGGCGGAGCCTCAGAGCCACACCCACCTATTACATCATCACCACTGACCAATGGGAGTTCAGAGGTGTTTACCAGCCAAAGTGCACGTTTCTGTTCTTCAGTTCCACTTAAAGTATATCAGGGCCTTAAACGCGTCAAAGCGAAAGCTCCTGAGTCCAACTGCACTGTTGTCGGAAGTAGCACAAGCACGTGGAGTACGTCAGAAATAGTGTAGACAGCATCACTGATTATAATGGACTCTATTTGCTTTTGTTGCATCGCTCTGCTCAGAAAGAGCAATGTCTGAGCGATCTACTCAAATGATGATTGTGTTTGTTTGGCTCACAGAAAGGAAACACAGCCCTCCACATCGCTTCTCTAGCAGGACAAGGAGAAGTGGTGAAGATCCTGGTCAAGAGGGGAGCGGACATTAATGCACAATCTCAGGTAGGAACAAGTCCGAAGTTTATACCTGCAAATGTGCTCAAATTAAAAACAACCATTAAAAATCTGTGCTTTCATAGAATGGATTCACTCCCCTGTACATGGCTTCTCAAGAAAACCATTTAGATGTGGTGCGATATCTTTTGGAGAATGGTGGAAACCAGAGCACCGCAACAGAGGTAAAGTGCTTCTAAAACTGTAGCTTGGCAATGTTGCAAAAGTATGACTTTAACTTTATATTATTCTTACTATCATTGCAACCAGCTATGCATACTAAAAGCATTTGCGTTCACATATGTTTTAGGTCTAAAGGTGGTTCTTTGTAGCACCTTAGGATTGGAAAATAACCCCTTTGTAATCAAGAACCATTCTGAATGCTTTGGTTGGCTATAAATTCTTGTCACATAATGGCTCTTTAACTGATTCAAAAGATTTCACTGGTCATGTCAGTCAGTGCTGATTGCCGACATAATGCTGAAACAAACACTAATCAATCCATAATATTTCTCATCTCTAAACTATATTTTATATACTGTATTTTTTCCTACTATGGAAGTCAATGGCTACTGTCAACTGTTTGATTACCAACATTCATTAACCCCTTACCTCACAAATAAAGTACCCAAAGTCATTCTGAACAGACACATAACCAACATATATTTAGAAAGCCAATACTATAACATAGTTTACATTTCATGAATTACTCAGACTGTTATTAATATGGAGATATATAAGCTCAAACATAAAAACAAAAAATAAAAACATTAAGAATATATTTTTTAAATGTATAAAAATATGATGTGTCTGTGTTGTAGAAACATGATGAATTGCTCATGATTAATTTCAAATCTGTGGATCTTATCTCTAACCATGAATTTTATGAAATATTTTCTAAGACCATGTCATGTGTGTTTTTAGAGAAGGCTGATAAGATGCTAATAAAATATTGTATTGCCCTGTAAACACCTACTTGCAGTCTATTGTCTAATGTCTGGCGAGGAGAACTGCTCCATTCATGTTTCTATTGTTCTCACTCGATGACCCTTTCACCGCTCTGCCGGTATGAGACTTAATCTTCATTATTCTTTTATCATTATTCTTTTGTTTGTATTCAGCCATTGTTAGCTGTTATTCTGGCATTATGGCTTTCCCATCCACTAGGGGTGTTGAAATTAATCGTTGCATTGATGCTGTAATAGACCATAATCGATTATAGCCTACTGACGTTTCTCTGACGTCATTCGTTGCATATGCGCTTCTCGTGCTAGCGTAAAATGGCGGAGGGAGGCGAAACACAAAAGCGAGTAATAAAAAATGCACCCACTATTTTAGCATTGAGTGAGTGTGCTCGTGTGTGTGTGCTTGCGAGCATGTGCGTGTGTGTGTGTGTGTGAGCGTTATTGTAACTTAAGTACACTACTTGACAGTTTCATGCACTTTTAGTAGCCTAATTGCTTGTGATGTCAAATCGAATCATTGACATGATAATCGCAATCGAATCGAATCGTGAGACCAGTGACCATTGCTTTGATCCCACTATACATTAATCCACCTATTCTCTGAAGTCTTTCTTGAAAACAAATAAAAAAGAAGCATATTCTTGGGACCTTATGTGAATTCTTTTAACAAATTAGTTTACGGAGTAGAATAGCTCCTGGCGCGACAGATGCAATATCATCTTTTGTGTTCAGCAGAAGAAATAAACTCACTCAGCACACACTGTAGGTGGTTCTCTGGAGAACCAAAAAGGTTATTCTGTGGCCTTATATTTCTACGAGTATGTAAGTATGTCAGGATTATTGACATAATGCAAGGTTAGGTGCATTATTTTAGGTTTCCCCTTTTCTCGTTTTGCAGGATGGCTTCACACCTCTAGCTATCGCACTGCAGCAAGGCCATAATCAGGTGGTGTCCATCCTTCTAGAGAACGACACAAAGGGCAAAGTACGTCTGCCTGCCCTGCACATCGCAGCCCGCAAGGACGACACCAAATCTGCTGCCCTGCTGCTCCAAAATGACCACAATGCCGACGTTCAGTCTAAGGTAAATATGGGCGGCACATAGAGCTGAGGGTAGGGAGGAAACGCATATTGTCGCCATATTGAAACGTGGCTTCAAAAATTAAAACAGAATATCATTTTTATTTGGATGTGCTGAAGGATTATGAGTAATGTCAGTGAGTGTGATGTGAATCAATCGATCAGACTAGAGACGCACACATTCAGAATAGCAGTTTTTGTTAAGCATATAGTTAGGACCAATTACAGTAGTAACAAATCATTAATGGAATTGCTAAAGGACCAGAGTAATTTCAATCCCTGCTCTGCATGCACTAACAGATCATTTAAAGATTCAGCATCTTGTCACACTGTCCTTGCGTGTGGTCGTGTGTGTATGTGACTTGCAGTGGTTTCAGGATGTTTTGTGCCAGATGAAATCTTCTGTCTGTGTCTGTCTCTCTGCATTTCTCTGTTTCTCTCTCCAGTATAAATGTGCCTGCGTCCTGTGTTTCCATCCCGACGCTATCCGGGTTTCTCTCTTTTATCTACTTACCCATTCCATGTTTTATCAGTTGTAAAAACATTCCCTCTTCTTCTTAGTGTATATCATAACCCAAGCCTCTGTCTGTAAATGCACAGAAACTGCATGCACTTGCGAAACTGAATGTGCACAGACGCGCAGCGCGAAAGTGTGTGCATGCATACCTGATGTGTGCTTGTGTGTGTTTTAAATGCTAGGAGAGGTATTTATTTTTCTTTAAACATGGCCAATGGTTTGTACAGTAAGTAATGTTTTCTTTAGACATGCAACATTCAAAGCGTTCAGAATGCACATATATACCAGTTTTAGTTTGAAAGAACCAAAATAGCTGTTCAAAGACTCATTTAAATAGAATTTTAGACATTTGATTGCTTAAATGCAATATGAAATGATAATATTTATGTATTACTGTTATCAACTTTTGAGGCACATTAGCTAGTTTCAGTTTATACCTAATATTTTACCTATAGATGCCTATAAATATAGAATATCACATTATTTAATATTTAATCATAAGATAAATGTTTGCTAGTTGTCCTGTCTTTTGATGCCAGTGTTGGGGAAAGTTACTTTTAAAAGTAATGATATTGAAAAAAGTAACTAATTGCATTACTTAGTTACTTTTGTGGAAAGTAAAGCATTACATTACTTTTGCATTACTTTTACTCATTGGGTTGGGCTTGTTTGTTTGTTTTTGTCAAATGTAAAGGCCCTTGCACACCAGAAGTGAAATGAATAAGCCTCAGGCTGAAGGAAATGCAAATTCACACATGTACAGTAGAGGGCGCCGCTCTTTTGTTTGGGAACTTTCTTCTTGGAGAAGAAAGTTTAACACTTCAGAAATAAATTATTTATCTAGTCATTTTTGCTTATTCGTATGGTTGAATTGGATCATCAAAGGTCAGCAGCAAAGACACTGTTTAATAAAGTGAGATTAAATACATAAAGTATAACTGTGTTATTTAACATTTAATTATTGCAGGTTTTGCGTAATATTCTGAGTTTGCATTTTACTGTTTTTATTCATTTTGAGGAATACTGAATGTATTTTTGTGCAAGTGAGATAGTAAACGCCTGCTCACATTTAGTCTAGAACGCGTTACTTGAAAAAGTACTCTGATTACATAATTGTTACTTGAAAAAGTAATCTGATTACATAACTCATGTTACTTGTAATGCGTTACCCCCAACACTGGATGCAGCTTCACACAAAGTAAGTTTTTGATTGCTACTGTAAATCTGCGTTCGCAAATGTATTTGTTACAAGGGTTCACTTATTTTCCAACGAAAGTGGTAATAGGAGGGATTACTGAAATAATGTGACCTCACACCATTCGTCATCTCATGTAAGAATGGTTTGCTAGTGTCCGGCTGGATGAAACTGTCCCTCACAGAAAAATGAAGACCTCTTGCTTTTGCGCTTGCATGCAGCCGCCATCTTTGAGAAAATGTGTTTGAGTGAAATATAACACACCTATTTCCTTCCCTGTTTTTGCTGCAACAGATGATGGTCAATAGGACAACTGAGGTAGAGATATTTATCTAGTTCCTAATTTTCTGGAAATAAAAAAAAGCTATGATTTATTGAATTCATATCTGGTCCTCTTTTTGGCATGTGGAATTGAGTTTTTCTGTTCTCAGCATTTGTTTAGTTCTTTTGGACCTCTGCATGGCTGTTTAGTCTCATCACAGCATCCTCGAAAAGCCTTTGCATATGTCATGTCACACATTTCAGTTTTATTTATAAAATAGACTGAATGAGAATGTTTTTTTTTTTTTTTTGTTTGTTTTTTTAAAGATGTATCTGGTTCCATGATTGATGATGATGTTTAATTTGCACATGTGGAGCTATTCTAATCAGAGATGGGCTGAAAGTCAATAGTGCAGACAGTCTCTATCCTCCAGACATCTGTAATCCTCTTCATCTGGATTAATATTTCAGTCTTTAGTCGTTTTTAAGCTGCAAGTGCACTTTAATATAACAACAGTTTCCAATGCAAAACTACTGCATGCTCACTTGAGTGGAAATGTTCATGCTATGTAGTTTGTAAGTGCTACATGCAAATATCAAATATGAATATATATACAGTATATTCATCTCCATTGTCTTAAAGGGGCTATATGTAAGAATTTGAAATCATGTATTAATCATGTATTTTTTTATTGCCAATGTGTGAACAGCTTGTAACAAAACTTAAATGAGACCTTCCCCAACTTCCCTGAAGCCTGTAGACTGATTTTTATGTGACGGTTACACACGCTCCCGAGAGCCTTTCTTCCGTTAAATCGCACATGAAACTAAAGCTTATACAATGCTCAGAGTGAAACCCAAAGAGCCGTTCTGTACTGTAATGTCAATGTGTCATGCAAAGACAGGGATTCATTCAAACTATAGTCCATAGTGTTTCTTGAGTAAAGAAAACGCTGTACTTACTCAAACACCAGTTCTTTATATTTACCATTGCATTGCAAACAAGCAGAGACGCTCCAAACTGTGGGTGGAGTTATGAGGTTTGACTGACAGTTTGAGGAGCCAATGGCGTTACGAGGTTTAGTCACAAGCTCTTTTAAATGCTCTTTATTAGTTAAATATTTGTCACACCCACATACAGACGTAAAGGATGACCAATAGCATTAGTTTTATGAAACAAAAATGATGAAATATAGAGATACAAGGTTTCGCCCGACAGCGTGATGACGTATTCTTATATGTAGCATTTATTTTTACTTATTATATGAAATTTGATCATTTTCCACAGCAAACCTGACACAGTGGTTGGGAAACACTGATCTAAACGTCGCTCTAAACAGCGTGGACGCCGTCGGGATGTTCGTTAACACTGTTAACATTGCTAACGAACACTATTCGAGATATGTGACCAGCGACATTAACAGTATACCGCTGGTTAGATATTTCGAACTTCCTTTTACCGCCAAGCAAAGAATAAGAAAGAAATTTGCCGTGAGTATATCGCTGATTATATTTCTGGCTGCATTTCACTAAACGGCCACCGGTGTCGCTAAAAACAAGGGTTTCTGAATTCTACATATAGCCCCTTTAAAGAATGTAGAAAAATCTGTCTTTTTCATTCATTAGTTTCTAATATAATAAATAAATCTATCACTGTCCTATATTGGCTTTGCTTGCTGCCTATATTGAAACAAACACAAGCCTAGGGAAGCCAGTCACATGGGGGTTTATTTCATTACTCCGACCCTAAAGGTCAAACTGACCCCAGTGGCATGAATTTGCCTTTGACTCCCAGCATGCATTAGTGTGATTGCATTAAGCTCTTTGAGCTAAAAATGTGTTTAGATGGATTTCAACATCCATACATCCATTAGATAATGTTCTTAAACTGTTGTTGTTGTTGTAGCATTATCAGTTATGATGTTTTGATATGATTCTGCATTTTATTGATATTTAATATTGATAGAATGAGGCTGGATGTATGAATGCTAACAGCACAATGCAATATTATAAAAGCATAAGCGTAGTCTCTATAATTATGAGCGCGATCAGATATGTGTTTGTGAGTTATTGATCAGGTTTTAATGTAAATGATCCACTGCACGGCATGCTGCATCGCATATTTGATTTTGCCCCAGCTTTGAACGTGTCACACAGTCAATATATTCTTCACACTTTCTGTAAATGATGTTTTCACATTAAATCGGACCGTGACTTTCAGAATGGGAAGGTAAGGCAAGAATTTCACATATTCAAACTCCTCTGCAATCTTTACCTTCTCATAGTCCAGACATGATTTTATTACTGATATGATCTATATACTGCACTTTTTTTACGTTTCCTTTGGTGTTCTTCTTCTTTGATTTATGATTATCCCTTTTTTCTCCATTATACTAAAATGTCGTCTGAAATGTTTGTCTTTATGTCATGTTCTGTTAATCTTTAATGACTTATGAGTTCGTTTATTTGTGGTTTTTGGCATATTTTTCTGTTTGCATGCCTGTGTCTAGGAGTTTGACCTCTCTTACGGTTTATATGTGTATGTTTATATGTTAATTGTCAAGGTTTCTTTCCAGACGTCTTCAAGCTGCCTTTGAGGCTACATGAGCTCAATCAGTTTTTATAACTGTCTTTTATTCTTTCATGTGAATCTCCGTGTGACTGCTGCATGCTAACGCAGTCTATTAGCACAAGATGAAGTCGTGACGTGGCTCTGACACATCGTAGGACAGTTGACGGACATCTCATGTGTGTTTTTATGTGTCCCGCCCCCTTTTTTTGATTCTGTTTGTAGAGTGGATTCACGCCGCTGCACATCGCCGCTCACTACGGGAACGTGAATGTGGCGACGCTGCTGCTCAATCGAGGCGCCGCTGTGGACTTCACTGCGCGGGTGGGTTCATTTACCACTTAATCCAGGATACCACAGTAAAATAAATGATGCAAGCAGCAAGTTAAAAAACGCTAGTCGTGTAAAATTATAGAAACATGCTAGCAACATGCTAAATCATGCTAACAACATGCTAAAACATGCAAGTAATTTGTTAGATCATACTAGAAACATGCTAGCAATGTGTTAAATCAAGCTATCAGCATGATAAAACATGTTAACAATGTGATAAATAATGTTAACAAGAAGTTAAACATGCTAACCATGTGTGAAATCATAGAAACATGCTAGCAAAACATGCTAAAACATGCAATCAATTAGTTAAATCATGCTAGAAACATGCTAAAACGTGCAAGCAATTTGTTAAATCATGCTAGAAACATGCTAGCAACGTGTTAAATCAAGCTAGCAACAGGTTAAAACATGTTAACAATGTGATAAATAATGTTAACAACAAGTTAAACATGCTAACCATGTATGAAATCATAGAAACATGCTAAAACATACAAGCAATTTGTTAAATCATGCTAGAAACATGCTATCAACGTGTTAAATCATGCTAACATGCTAAAAAATGCAAGCAATTTGTTAAATCATGCTAGAAACATGCTAGCAATGTGTTAAATCATGTTAACATGCTAAAACATGCATTCAGTGTGGTTAATCATGTTAGAAACATGTTAAAACATGCTAGCCATGTATGAAATCATAGAAACATGCTAACAACATGCTAAAACATGCAAGCAATTAGTTAAATCATGCTAGAAACATGCTAGCAAACGTGTTAAATCAAGCTAGAAACAGGTTAAAACATGTTAACAACATGCTAAAACATGCAAGCAATGTGTTAAATCATGCTAGAAACATGTTAACAACATAATAAATTGTGCTTGAAATTTCAACACATGTTAGCAGTGTGCTAAACCGTGTTACAAAAATGTTAACAATGTGTTAAATGATAGAAACATGCTAGCAAAATGCTAAAACATGCTAACAACCTGCTAAAACATGCAAGCAATGTGTTAAATCATGCTAGAAACATGTTAACAACATACTAAATCGTGCCCGAAATATAAAACATGTTAGCAATGTGTGAATCATGCTAAACAGGTTAACCGCTTACTAAACATGTTAATAATATGTTAAAATATGATACAACTTGCTAAAACATGTTAGATGTGCTAGAAAATGTTAATAACATTTTATTGAGTTATTTGAGTAAAATCTTAAAATATTTGTTTCTTGTTTCTGTACAGAATGGGATCACGCCACTACACGTTGCATCCAAAAGAGGAAACACTAATATGGTTCATCTGCTGTTGGACAGAGGGGCTCAGATTGATGCCAAAACAAGGGTTAGTATCACTTTATTTGTATAGTTTTGTACATATACACATAGCCGAGGTGGATAGCAGTCAGATATTTTTTTAAACCACTGTCTTTAAAGCCTGTGTTGATCTTTATCTATATGTTATGTGTATAATCCCATTCCAATGTCACCAGGTGCTTTAGTTTGCCAAAATATTGAAATGCTAGAAATGTAATGTGTATTTATAGATTATGATATACATAGATACACTTTTTGTTGAAATCATAGTTCCCTCGTGCAGTTGCCTCTGATGATGAGTCACTGTGTGTGTGTGTGTGAGAGAGAGAGAGTGTGTGTGAGATTGTATGTGTTTTTTTTTGTGTGTGTATGAGAGTGTGTGTGTGTGTTTTTTTGTGTGTGCGTGTGTGAGAGAGTGTGTGTGTGCGCGTGCCCATGTGCTTGTGTGAGTGTGTGTGTGTGCTTGTGCAAGTGTGTGTGTGTTTGTGTGAGCGAGTATGTATGTGTGTGTGTTTGTGTGTGAGAGAGTTTGTGTGTGTGTGTGCTTGTGTGTGTGTGTGTGTGTGCGTGTGTGTGCTTATGTGTGTTTGTGTGAGCGAGTATGTGTGTTTGTGTGTGTGAGAGAGTGTGTGTGTGTTTGTGTGTGTGTGTGTGTGTGAGTGTGTTTGTGTGGTCTGATTAAAGCCATGACCGGCTGTGTTTTTCTTCAGATTTTGACTGCAGTGTGGAGTCCAGCTGGTTGTGTTCTGTCCCTTTCTTCTGCAGTCTCCCTCCTGCAGTGTCTGATGTATCATCACACACACACACACACCTCACGCTCTGTTGTTTCAGACTTTATGTGCTGTCAGCAATGATGACTACTGTACTGCAGAGTGTAAGAGACTGGTTGAGTGTGTAGAGGTTAAGGGAATGTATGTGACAGCATACAGTGTTTGTGTGAGGTGTTTAAAGTCCCAGAGTGCTTTGTAATGACATTACTGATGTGACCTGAAGGTGTGTGTGTGTGTGTTGCAGGATGGCCTCACACCTTTACACTGCGCAGCGAGAAGTGGCCATGACACCGCAGTGGAGCTCTTGTTGGAGCGAGGAGCCCCTATGCTGGCCAGAACCAAGGTAGACACTTAGAATATAATATAATAATAAATATAAAGTCTGCAAAATCTAATGCATTATAGAAGCTAAGTTTTGTGTTACTGTTTTAAATTGCATCCTAATACCTGAATTAAGTATTCTCTATTATACACTGTAAAGAAAAATCAAGTGGAGTAAATTTCATATATTTTACATATTATTGGAGTGCAAATCCTTTTTCAGTGTTTCTACTTCAGAAACGTCATGTTTAGTTCAAAGAAATTCAGCACAGTAACATAAATATGTTTTAGCGGCCATTAACTGTTTTTGGAGTAATGACACCAACATTTTAGATACCAGTGAAAATTCACAGTTTTCAGGCACAGAAAGCAAATGTAAAATAAAACTGCATAGTCTTTAACTGTATAAATTAAACATCCTTATTCATTAATCCTTATTAAAGTTATTCAGTCAAGAGCAGTGAGTGATTTTCTCTGTCTTTTGTTGTTTGATTAACATTAGCAGGAATATTAGGCTACTGTCACTTTAAGACCGAATGCACGGATCCAATATACTGATACTGATACACACGCATTTACTTTCTCAACTGTTTACGTTCACTTAACCAACTGTGTTTACTAGGATGCTCACTACGCTATTTTTTTACATAATTTTGGGTGAATTTGTCCGTTCAAGTGCAAGAAGACGGTGTTTAAACAACAAACTTAATCCACTTGCCCATATTTGACAATCGGAATATCAGATATTTCATGCTATAGTTAACAAATTTGTGAATATTTTTAATAAAAAAGGAAAAATGAAATAAAAGCAGATCATCAGTCATACAGCACTATTGTGACTGCGGTGTGTCACGTGACCAGCAGACACGTCACCATGGAAACAATAAAGTAAAGTGACACATTCTAAATAACAGTCGCCTTAAACTCACGCTGGGGGGTCAGCCAGAATATTATAAACTTACGTGTGAAAGGGTTAAAAAAGCAGCAGGAATATTAGGCTGCTGTCACTTTAAGAGCGAACGCACGGATCCAATACACTGATACACATGCATTTACTTTCTCAACTGTTTACATTCACTTAACACATAACCAACTATGTTTACTAGGATACTCGCTATTTTTTGACATCATTTTGAGTGAATTTGTCCACTCAAGTGCAAGAAGACATGAAAGAGAGCTCAGATTAGTACACACACGCTGTCTGAGACGCAGTTTGAGTAACGGATTGAGCTCCTTTCTCGTCTTCTTGCGCTTGAATATTGAAATTGCCACGGCTTAAACTTTCGTGACGATGCAGCGCTGGCCCGTCAAACGTCGTTCACATTCATGCATTATTAGAATTCATAAAAATTCATTCATTCACCGATTTCTACTCTCATATGGCACTTGGCGAGGGTTTTTTCTATTATTAAAGGTGCAGTGTGTAGTATTTAGGCGGATCTGTACATAACTATGTTTTCAGTGGTGTATAAAGACCGTTATGTTTTTATTATCTTAGAATGAGCCGTTTATATCTACACACACCGTGGGTCCCTTTACAGTGAAATCGCCATTTTGCGCCGCCATGTTTCTACAGTAGCCCTAAAGGGACAAACTGCTCTACAGAGCGCTAGCTACTCTCTGTTGTCTCAGACGATGACATCTTTGTCCTGTGTCGGCCACCGTAGCTTCTCTATATGAGCGTTGGGCGGTTGCAATTCGCAACTTTACCGCTAGATGTCGCTAAAATTTACACACTGCACCTTTAAAGTCTCAAGGCTCAAACACAAGCTCAATGATAAAGTGATTTCTCTCTCTCTTTCCTTTTCTGTGTAGAACGGTTTATCTCCGCTCCACATGGCAGCGCAGGGTGACCATGTGGAGTGTGTCAAACACCTGCTGCAGCACAAGGCGCCTGTCGATGATGTCACACTCGACTACCTGACGGCCCTCCATGTTGCCGCCCACTGCGGTCACTACAGAGTTACCAAACTCCTGCTGGACAAGAGAGCAAACCCCAACGCTCGAGCACTGGTACATGCATTCTGATGACTGTGAGGCTTGTGTCCGCTATAGAGCTTTTATTAATCGTTTGGCTTGTTTCTTTTCAGAACGGTTTCACTCCTCTACACATTGCCTGTAAGAAAAACAGAGTCAAAGTGATGGAGCTCTTGATCAAGTATGGAGCGTTCATTCAAGCAATCACTGAGGTATGAGCATGGAGGGGTTTCTTCTCATTTTAGCATAAAGGTTTTAGTTATCTGTGTAGTTTGGTGCCAGAATCGTCATTAAAGGGATAGTTCACCCAAAAATGAAAATGACCCCATGATTTACTCGCCCTCAAGTCATCCTAGATGTACATGACATTCTTCTTTCAGACGAACACAATCCGAGTTATATTATAAAATGTCCTGGCTCTTATAATGGCAGCCCAAAATTTGAAGCCCAAAAAAGTGCATCCATCTGTTATAAAAGTGCTCCACACGGCTCTGGGGGTTAATAAAGGCCTTCTGAAGCGATGCGTTTGTGTAAGAAAAATATCCTTATTTAACACGTTATAAAGTAAAATAACTACCTTCCGGCGGACCGCCTTCCATATTCGTCGCGGCAGTTACGCTTTTTTACGCTACGTCTGACGTCATTGTCGCGCCAGTTACGCTTTTTTACGCTACGTCTGACATCATCGTCGTGCCAGATACGTTTTTTTACACTACGGCCGACGTCAACGTCGCACCAGTTACGTTTTTTACGCTACGTCCGACGTCTTTGTCGCGCCAGTTACGCTTTTTTACGCTACGTCTGACGTCATCGTCGCGCCAGTTACGCTTTTTTACGCTACGTCTGACGTCATCGTTGCGGCAGTTACACTTTTTTACGCTACGTCTGACGTCATCGTCGCGTCAGTTACGCTTTTTTACGCTACGTCTGACGTCATCGTCGCGTCAGTTACGCTTTTTTACGCTACGTCTGACGTCATCGTCGCGTCAGTTACGCTTTTTTACGCTACGTCTGACGTCATCGTCGCGTCAGTTACGCTTTTTTACCCTACGTCTGACGTCATCTTCACAGCAGTTACGCTTTTTTACGCTACGTCTGACGTCATCTTCACAGCAGTTACGCTTTTTTACGCTACGTCTGACGACATCGTCGCGACAGTTACGCTTTTTTACGCTACGTCCGATGTCATCGTAGCGACAGTTACGTTTTTTTACGCTACGTCTGACGTCATCGTCACGTCAGTTACGCTTTTTTTATGCTACGTCTGACGACATCGTCGCGACAGTTACGCTTTTTTACGCTACGTCCGATGTCATCGTTGCGCCAGTTACGCTTTTTTACGCTTTTTTACGGTACGTCTGACGTCATCGTCACGTCAGTTACGCTTTTTTACGCTACGTCTGACGTCATCGCCGCGACAGTTACGCTTTTTTTATGGTACGTCTGACGTCATCGTCGTGCCAGTTACGCTTTTTTACGCTACGTCTGACGTCATCGCCGCGACAGTTACGCTTTTTTTATGGTACGTCTGACGTCATCGTCGTGCCAGTTACGCTTTTTTACGCTACGTCTGACGTCATCTTCACAGCAGTTACGCTTTTTTACGCTACGTCTGACGACATCGTCGCGACAGTTACGCTTTTTTACGCTACGTCCGATGTCATCGTAGCGACAGTTACGTTTTTTTACGCTACGTCTGACGTCATCGTCACGTCAGTTACGCTTTTTTACGCTACGTCTGACGTCATCGCCGCGACAGTTACGCTTTTTTACGCTACGTCTGACGTCATCGTCGCGACAGTTGCACTTTTTTACGCTACGTGTGACGTCATCGTCGTGCCAGTTACGCTTTTTTACGCTACGTCTGACGTCATCTTCACAGCAGTTACGCTTTTTTACGCTACGTCTGACGACATCGTCGCGACAGTTACGCTTTTTTACGCTACGTCCGATGTCATCGTTGCGCCAGTTACGCTTTTTTACGCTTTTTTACGCTACGTCCGATGTCATCGTAGCGACAGTTACGTTTTTTTACGGTACGTCTGACGTCATCGTCACGTCAGTTACGCTTTTTTACGCTACGTCTGACGTCATCGCCGCGACAGTTACGCTTTTTTTATGGTACGTCTGACGTCATCGTCGTGCCAGTTACGCTTTTTTACGCTACGTCTGACGTCATCTTCACAGCAGTTGCGCTTTTTTACGCTACGTCTGACGACATCGTCGCGACAGTTACGCTTTTTTACGCTACGTCCGATGTCATCGTAGCGACAGTTACGTTTTTTTACGCTACGTCTGACGTCATCGTCACGTCAGTTACGCTTTTTTACGCTACGTCTGACGTCATCGCCGCGACAGTTACGCTTTTTTATGGTACGTCTGACGTCATCGTCGCGACAGTTGCACTTTTTTACAGTACGTCCGATGTCATCGTTGCGCCAGTTACGCTGTTTTACGCTATGTCTGACGTCATCATCGCACCAGTTACGCTTTTTTACGCTACGTCTGATGTCATCGTCACGCCAGTTACACTTTTTTACGCTACGTCCGACGTCATCATCGCGGCAGTTACGTTTTTTTACGCTACGTCTGACGTCATTACGCCAGTTACGCTTTTTTAAACCTGCATTTCATTGGCTGATGCCACCTCTCGTAGAGTTCTCATTCTTCAGAAAGCTATTCATCTAATGTACTGATCTGATTCGATAATGAAGCTAATGTCTTCTCTCTCTCTCTAGTCTGGTCTCACACCTATCCATGTGGCGGCTTTCATGGGTCACCTCAACATCGTTCTTCTGCTACTGCAGAATGGAGCTTCGCCTGATGTCAGCAACATAGTGAGTGAACACTTTTCCATCATGTGACCTGAACTGACCAATGTGGAGTTTTCTATATAGGCAGGAACTCAGAATCCCAAGCAAACAGAATCAGCTTGCAATTGATTTTCAATAGAGTTTACAAAATGTTGTTAAACTAACAGCTCAATACTCCAATAAACATCAAGGGCCAGATTTACTAACAGCTTGCTCCAGCACAAACCCTCTTTTAGTGTTAAAAAAACAACTGTCAGGATTTACTAAAGACACGCAGTGATAAATTAGCGCTGAAAAGGTGTGGACAGGGTTATTTCTACGGCTGATCTTATTGCATATGCATTTGTAGGAGTTTCCCTTTCAGACACAGTATTTATGGGAGGAGAGTATTTAAATGAATCATGAGAGGTGATTTACTAAGGTTTGCGCTCGTCAATTTACTGGTGTTTGCGCCATTATTTAATGCCCCACAAAAAAACAGACGCTAATTTGCGCTGCTCTTGGTAGATTGTGTTGGTCATTATGGAAATGATCCGGCTGTGTCTGTGTTCTTTTTCACGCCCAGAGTTTTCCACTCCCATCAGCGCTTTTTTGGAATTGCGCTCTCATGCTAATTTGCCCTGTTTAGTAAATCTGGCCCTAAAAGCATAGTACATACTAGGGATTGCACAAACTAGTCGACTTTAATGCTCTGCCATGACGCTTTAAGCTTGACATCGACTAGTCGCTGGTCATGGCCTATAGAGGGCGCAACAGGATAAGAAATCTCCGAAGTCCACTTTTACGCTCAGTTTCCAAACAGTTAAAATGACAAATAGATTCATACTCTGAGAGCGCTCCACAAGACGTGTTTGATTATACCATCTGGATGCTCAAAATTGATCAGGAGAATGCACTTTTAAACAGCTTATTGTACACGTAAGTTAATCGCCATTCTAAACTAATGCACTGCTGCATTGTAACGCACACACATAGAATCATTCAGTAGTGCATAAATATATTATCAAAACTTTTCTAAAACCCAGAGTTTTACTATTAGAAGAGAGAGACGCTGCCGGGTAGAATTCATTCACACACGCAATCACTCTCTCACTAATGCATTCATATAAATGTAATCTTTACTGTAACTTTATCTGTATCTGATTTAGAACGAGCAGAAATCTGTGAGAAATACACTATATTGCCAAAAGTATTGGGACGCCCCTCCAAATCACTGAATTCAGGTGTTCAATCACTTCATGGCCACAGGTGTATAAATCAAGCACTAGGCATGCAGACGCTTCTACAAACATTTGTGAAAGAATGGGTCGCTCTCAGGAGCTCAGTGAACTCAAGCGTGGTACCGTGATAGGTTGCCACCTGTGCAATAAGTCCATTCCTGACATTTCCTCACTACTAAATATTCCACGCTCAACTGTTAGTGGGATTATAACAAAGTGGAAGCAATTGGGAACAACAGCAACTCAGCCACGAAGTGATAGGCCACGTAAAATCACAGAGCGGGGTCAGCGCATGCTGAGGGTCACAGTGCGCAGAAGTCACCAACTTTCTGCAGAGTCAATAGCTACAGACCTCCAAACTTCTGTGGCCTTCAGATTAGCTCAAGAACAGTGTGTAGAGAGCTTCATGGAATGGGTTTCCATGGCCGAGCAGCTCATCCAAGCCTTATATCACCAAGTGCAATGCAAAGCGTGGGATGCAGTGGGGTAAAGCACGCCGCCACTGGACTCTAGAGCAGTGAGACGTGTTCTCTGGAGTGACCAATCACGCTTCTCTGTCTGCCAATCCCATGGATGAGTCTGGGTTTGGTGGTTGCCAGGAGAACGGGACTTGCCTGACTGCATTGTGCCAAGTGTAAAGTTTGGTGGAGGGGGGATTATGGTGTGGGGTTGTTTTTCAGGGGTTGGGCTTGGCCCCTTAGTTCCAGTGAAAGGAACTCTTAATGCTTCAGCATACCAAGACATTTTGGACAATTTCATGCTCCCAACTTTGTGGGAACAGTTTGGGGACGGCCCCTTCCTGTTCCAACATGACTGCGCACCAGTGCACAAAGCGTCGGTCCATAAAGACATGGATGAGTGAGTTTGGTGTGGAGGAACTTGACTGGCCTGCACAGAGTCCTGACCTCAACCCGATAGAACACCTTTGGGATGAATTAGAGCGGAGACTGCGAGCCAGGCCTTCTCGTCCAACATCAGTGCCTGACCTCCCAAATGCGCTTCTAGAAGAATGGTAAAAAATTCCCATAAACACACTCCTAAATCTTGTGGAAAGCCTTCCCAGAAGAATTGAAGCTGTTATAGCTGCAAAGGGTGGGCCAACTCCATATTAAACCCTACGGATTAAGAATGGGATGTCATTAAAGTTCATGTGCACGTAAAGGCAGGCGTCCCAAAACTTTTGGCAATATAATGTATAATGACCCAAAGACAAAAGAACTGATAAAAAATTAGCTGTTATGTAGGAGCAATAGCCTTGTGGTCAGTGCTGTATACTGAAAGAAATTTAAGTTTGGTGCAAAGCATTCTAGAAATGCCTTTTCAGTAAAGGATATTTTATTATATTCTACCATTCAAAAAATGTATTCAAAACAAAGAATTTTAAGAGGCAGGATCATTAAGATGCCTTTTGAGACAGGCTTTATGTTATAAATGATTTAAAGCATTAGGGTTCAGTAGGAATCTCAGTTCTAGAGCGTGTCATGAACGCTGTATCTCTGTATTCTGTCCCAGCGTGGAGAGACCGCTCTGCACATGGCTGCCCGTGCTGGACAGATGGAAGTTGTCCGCTGTCTTCTGAGGAATGGAGCCATGGTGGATGCCAGAGCAAGGGTAAGACAAAGGCATGCTTCAACACTGCATGTGTTCGCTTAATATTGAGCGTGTGCAATCCTTCTGCCATATACTCACTAATAAACAGGGCTGTACGTTAAGTTTTTTTGCACATAGCACTGCTGCTACAGAGGGTGGAAGTTTTGTAGCACAGGACACACAATTGTAGCATGAGTATAAAACACCTCTTAAATTTTGTTTATATAGCCAAATATCACTAATCACAATCACAACATGCATCCGTTTTGGTCGAGCACTTGACAATACAGCTTTATTTTCTTATAAATTATTAGAAAGGTCGAAGGTTTTATTATAAAAATTTAATTATTATGAAAAAAATGTGACTAATTTTTGTCAGAAAATCTTATGCATCCACTGAGAGAAAAAAACTTCTCTACACTGGCGAAAAACTATTTGCATATGTTTACTTCAAATTTCTTTTGAGATAAGTATTAGTTTTCCTATTTTTGCCCAAAATAGTGGGTCGCTGCACACATGTAATGTCTGTTTCATTCATACTCGCAGCCAGAGGGCGCCCTCACGCAGAGAGTCCACAAGTGAGACTCATAGAAGTCATAAAACTTCCAGGAAATCCCTTATATGGACAAAGGCATGTAGCAGAATAAAATGCAGATACAGATAGAGATGTTTTAGATGATGAAACATAACAAACACACGACTGCGACAATATATGGTTTATCTGTGTTTATCTTCTAGACATCTTGGGTAATTTCATAAGAATAAAGTATATTTATAATGCAATGCTAATCGACCTAGTCTTTATCACCCTATGTAATACTGTAAAATAATATAATATCTGCCTCATTCTGATATGAAGCCATGTCAGATCACAAAAGGGAATTATTTCAAACACTCGACTGGCGTTATAGAGTGAGTTTGGAGTAAAAACATGTCATGAAATGTTCTCTTTTGTTGGACAACAGGTAAAACGCTTCTCATTACAAGTTTGGAAGGATGTTTGGCACGTGTTGCTTTTGCACGTTTTATAAGCGCTGGCAGAGATGGAGCAGAATTTACTCTGATCTCAGTGCTGCGCATATACTTGTTTAATTAAAACTTTGCCATTTTTTAAAACAATCTAAGCAAATTGCAATTTCGTTTTATTTTCGGTTAATCGTGCCACCCTAGATTAACCTCACACACAAACAAACACTCAGTAAACACTCTCTCACCCGTCAGGAGGACCAGACTCCGCTTCACATCGCGTCTCGTCTGGGAAAGATAGAGATTGTCCAGCTTCTGCTACAACACATGGCTCATCCAGACGCCGCGACCACGAACGGTTACACCCCTCTTCACATCGCGGCGCGCGAGGGACATCTGGACGTTACGACAGTGTTGTTGGAGGCTGGCGCTTCCCACTCTTTAGCCACCAAGGTCAGTGAAGGCCAGATTTCACCACCAGTTTAGACACCTCGCAGAATCTGCTAAATGTTTTGTCTTCTACGAAACATGGACATATCTTGTGTAGCTTCTGAATGGCAGTACTAACTGAAAAAGAAAAAACCTTTAAACAAAATAAGAGCAATTACACCAATCATACTGCTCAAAAGTGACACCCCTGCTTCTTAATGTAGTGTTTTACCTTTCTGAGGATCAATGAATGATTGCTCCTTTTGTGATAGTTGTGTGTGAGTGTGAACAGATGGATCTCAGAGGGGTCAAATATGCTGGAAGACCAGCGCATGTGCAGAATCTGGAGGATTTTTCTGAAGAACGATGGGCAGTTTAACTCTTTCACCGCCAGTGTTTTTAATCATTTTCACAAATCTTTCACGGCGCCCAGAATATTTTGTATGAATATCTGAACGTAATATATCAAAAGAAAGAACAGAGCCTCTGCTTTTAAACAAACAAACAAACATTTAAGTCTAGCTTCATGCAGTCTTTTTTTATCAACACTTGAATGTGGGTAAGTTTCTTAAAAAAGCTACATTTTGAACAAAAAGCTGAGAAAATCATGTCTGGATGGGATTCAGAACGATGATCAAAACACAGATGTCCATCAACACCTCACAGTCGTTTCCTCTTCATGGGTTCAACATTTCATTCAGTAACATTAGGCGGTTTTGATTTATATGCTGTGTGATGTTTGATGATTTTGTTATTTTACATGTGCGTCAGCAGTGCTTCTAGCGCTTGTTTAGATTCTGTTCTCTTTCAGAAGATGTGTAATAGCGCCCCCTACCGTATAACAGTGAACACACGGATTGCTGGGACTCATGAACAACTATCACAATAATGCATAAAAAAACAGTCATTCCATGTAGCAACATGCAAAATTAATAATCAAGTTCATGTAAACTTTTGAACTGGATCATCTGTGTAAATTCAGTTATTATTAGGCAGCAAATAGCAGTATTTTCTGTGCACTGTGTAAACAGTGGCAGATACTATTTTCACCCCAGTGTATTGTGGCATATAATAAAACAGTATGCAATTATATTTATTAAAATCATAAATTGATGTTGCTTTATTCTATCCCCTACCCGTTAAACACTTTAATCCCACTATTAAATACCCATTAGGCACTTTATTTCCACTTTTTGAATATTTTCTTAATTTTTATTTAAAATAAACTCCTCTCCGAGCTGATATGTGTCTAGGGCAGTACTTAAAGGCACAATATGTAAGATTTTAGGATTCAAATATCCAAAAGCCACTAGAACAGTGTTATATATTTTGTTGACTTGAGTGCTTATTATCCCAAATGTTTCCAAGAATGTTTAAATCCAGAGAAATAAGCGATTTTAACCAGGACACGGACCGTGTGTGTGCGTCGCCTATCAATGACATCATACCCGGGTTACCCTCCGGTGTTATTTTGTAGTAACCATGGCAACACCAAAGCCTCTTTAATATATGATGTGTTTTATTAGACAGGTGAGCAACTGTTTGGATCATTCATGGACAGAAACTAATCATTGTTCTCCAGCTCAACACAGTTAGTCTTATTGTTTAAATCTGGTGTTCTTGATTTACCGCGAGTACCATGTTTTACCATGCCTAATATGGAGTTAGCTCACTGCAGTGTGAACAAGTGTCTCATAGTAGCACCGAGCGAACGCACAGAGTAGCATTATAACATCGCTTTAACACACTCAAATGTGTGTAATATGATAAAACAACGCTGCGTTCCCCCACACACACATGAGCGGAAGAAGCGGAAGCGCTCGTCTGACAGAATAAAAGCTCCGCCCAATCAAGGAGTCAAGACACGCCTTTGTGTTGAATAAAAGATGAAAAATTACATATTGTGCCTTTAAGGCACGTTGTTAAAAGTAAATGTCAGCCATGCTTTATTAATGTTGGGATCTCTAGGACGGCTATTCAAAGCTTTCTTTACATCCACGTCTGAGTTTGATGGATGGAACCTGCGACCATAGTTGGCTAATGATGCTTTTGGGAAGCGCACCTCGGATTGGGACAAATATTTGATCGTTAGAAAAATCGAATTGAACTTTTTATCGATTTTCTGTCCATACGTTTGTCAAAACTGCATATTTGTATTGTGTATAATAAAATCTACATCAAGTTATATTATATCATATTATATGTTCTGTTTAAATATCTACAGAAAGGGTTCACGCCTTTACATGTGGCATCAAAATACGGTAGCCTGGATGTGGCAAAACTACTTCTGCAGCGACGTGCACCGCCGGACTCCGCTGGGAAGGTACGCACGAACAAATCGAACTTTCAATCTGTTTAGATTTTAGATAAAGGGTTGTCAAATTCATCCAATTTTTGGGATGTTGTTTAAAAGAACTGCATTGAGGCTATGTTGACTGCAAGAGTGCTGGTAAGCATCGTTTCACTTACTGATAACATTCTGTTAAGAAAAGGAAACAACATTGTGTTCTTCCTCTTTTCTTTAATAAGGAGCCAGGTTTTGATTGCTCTCGAGCTTGCACTCTAATATAGACGATAACCTTCAAACTAAACGCACTCTAACAATCCCTGCTAACGTCAGATGCGTGTCGTTGGGTTTGGTTTAATGCTTTTCCACGCTAACAGTTCCCCCGTAATCATGTCGCACTGACCCTCGTCCCAGCAGAACGGTCTCACTCCTCTACATGTCGCTGCTCACTATGATAACCAGAAGGTGGCTCTCCTGCTTTTGGACAAAGGGGCATCTCCCCACGCCACAGCCAAGGTGAGAAGATGTGAACAAAACAAAACGTGAATGATATGAATAGTCTCTCTAGTCACACCAGCCTAACTGTGCTCTGAATCTTTCCTCCATTCATGTAGAATGGATACACTCCCCTTCATATAGCAGCCAAGAAGAATCAGATGGAAATAGCCACCACACTCTTCCAGTACGGAGCTGAGACCAACATCCAGACCAAACAGGGGGTGATGCCGCTGCATCTGGCCTCCCAGGAGGGTCACAGTGAGATGGCGGCTCTTCTTCTGCAGAGAGCGGCTCATGTCAATGTCACCACGAAGGTGAATGGCTGGGAAAATACTACGAAAAGATATTTGAGATGTTAAGAATTTTAATTTACCTTCACTGATAAGTAGGGATGTAACGGCACACAGAAGTCACGGTTTGGTACGTACCGCCGTTTTGGGGTCACGGTTCGATACGAGTTCGGTACATCCCATTTCCAGGACACGCACATTTCATCACTGGACAGTAGTGAGACTTCCATGACACAAATCAGCACAATACCAAATGATTTCGTCTCATTATAACAGCGGAAATGACTTAAAATACTCCGTCATTTATGGCCATACAGATAAGAGTAAGACATCGTTGGAAACTGTAAAGGGTCTGTTTTTACACACACAATAAAAACAAAACTTTGTGCTTTTGTACAATAAAGAAAACAAACAGGATGTGCTTTCTGCCGTCCCGGTTTCTTTTCCGTGAAGTTTGTGGAGCGCGTTAGGGTTGGGGCGATGTCTACCAAATTGGCATCAGACGGTGTCTACAGTGAAACATCGCGATGGACGATGATATCAGGGGGTTGCGTTTGAGCGTTAAAGGATTAGTTCACTTCAAAATGAAAATTTCCTGATAATTTACTCACTCCCATCTCATCCAAGATGTTCATGTCTTTCTTTCTTCAGTCGAGAAGAAATTAAGTTTTTTGAGGAAAACATTCCAGGATTTTTCTCCACATAATGGACTTCAATGGGAACCAACGGTTGAAGGTCCAAATCAATGCAGTTTCAGAGGAAGGGCTTCAGAGGCTCTGCACGATCCCAGAGGAATAGGGTCTTATCTAGACAAACCATCGGCCATTTTCAACAAAAATAAACATTTATATACTTTTTTAACCTAAATTGCTCATCTTGCGCTGCATCACGTCGGAAATGTCACGCTAGACGTGGGCGGAAGTACCGCCCCCGAGTTTACAAAGCGCTCGTGCGAAGACTTATACAAACATCCTTTAGAAAAAAAGGTAAAACAACGATGTCGGACGATTTTGAAGTTGGAGATGGAGTTTTTTTTTTGGTAAAGGGCATTTGCATTAGTCTTCGCACGTTTGCTTGGGGCGGTACTTCCGACGTGATGCAGCGCAAGATGAGCAATTTAGGTTAAAAAGTATATAAATGTTTATTTTTTTAGAAAATGTCCGATGGTTTGTCTAGATAAGACCCTATTCCTCGTCTGGGATCGTGCAGAGCCTCTGAAGCCCTTCCTCTGAAACTGCATTGATTTGGACCTTCAGCCGTTGGTTCCCATTGAAGTCCATTATGTGGAGAAAAATCCTGGAATGTTTTCCTTAAGAAACTAAATTTCTTTTCAAATGAAGAAAGAAAGACATGAACATCTTGGATGAGACGAGGGTGAGTATTTTCATTCTGAAGTGAACTAATCCTTTAAGCTCCATTAATGTGGCGTGTGTCTGGAGAAGAGAAAACGCACGGAGCTGAAAGCTGTTTGGCTTTAGATAAAACTACTAGAAGATATAGCGCTGAAATATCATTTCCACAAACCATCCTGAGTGCTTGTGGTGCGATCCGCTCCGCTGTTTTCACGCTCTGCTCACTTCATCTAGAAACAGGAAAATGATGCTACCGTTCTGTCTCGCGGTCCAGATGGAAACATGCCGCCATTTGAATATCATTGGTTTAGTTAGTGTAAAACGTCTAGTAGCCTATAATTCGTTTGCCGTTTTTTGCACAATAAAATCTTTAGTGTTTAAAGTGTGTTCATTGAACTGTTTTGAATGTAATTTGTATTGTGATCGGGAACAACTCCATTATTAGCGGAGCGGGATCACGATGCCGGCTCAACATCATGATGTCTGTCAGCCACAAACACAAATAAAAAAGTGTTAAAAAACTACAAACATGGCGGATGTGCGAGACCGACGGTTAAGCAGAGAGGTTCAGATAAAGGGAAAGATATTTATTCAGTGCTATCCACATTATATTTAATCTGTAACAACGTGGTGAACTTTTATAAAGATACGTTTGGTCATTAACTATTAAATGCATCATTACGACTGCAATTATGCAGTTCCATTAAAGATGCGATTATGATGAAGTAGTTTGACCCAAAGCTTCTTCTGCACTTATTTTCTTCACAAAAACAGTACATACTTGTTAGGGCATAGTATAAGTAGACAAATTGGGATGCAGCACTGGTCTTTTGTGGATTCATACTTTAGAAACATCACAAAGTAAATATCATAAAAACGGCAAAGATACAAAATCCAATGACCATCAAATCCAGCTGAATAATTGAAAATGCAGAAGAGCAAAACAACAAGAAATAACAATAACACAAAGCAATGAAAAGGAAAGGACATGTAAGCCTTTTATACCTTTAAATAGCCAATCATCCATCGAGTTTGACCCTAAACTCATGATTTAGGGGTTTGAGTAGAATATGGCATACAAGCGGACTAGAAATAGAGGAGCATGTTTATTGTGCTTGACTTTTTTATGTTATGTGTTATTCTCATTTGTTCAGGCCCAGACTGTCATTACGCTCTTCTTCTTTGTGATGCTGAACTCTTGGTCATGTTTAATGTTTTCTCAGAGTGGACTCACATCTCTTCATCTCGCTGCCCAAGAAGACAAAGTAGGTGTCGGCGAGATCTTAGTTAAAAATGGTGCCATCCTTGACCAACAAACCAAGGTAAGAAGAGTGTTATTATATCCCCAAACAAGGCTTTTTACCGTTTGTTTTTTAACACATTTCACCGACTGTGATGATATGACCTCTATTACAGTTGGGATACACACCTCTGATTGTGGCCTGTCACTATGGAAACGCTAAGATGGTTAATTTTCTATTGACGAGTGGGGCGAGTGTCAATGCTAAAACTAAGGTATTTATTAATCTATTCATTTTTTTATATTAATATGAAAGCAGTTTTGTATTAAAATAAAAAAATCTGCTATATAATCATGAGTATAATATATATTAATTACACAAAAGATATCAATGTGGACATATTGTGAAATATAACATTTGCGTTCTTGTCAGAATGGTTATACGCCTCTACATCAGGCTGCACAACAGGGCAACACACACATTATTAACGTCTTACTGCAGTATGGAGCCAAACCCAACGCCATCACTGTGGTAAGTGAATACACACACACACACACACACACACACACACACACTCACTCTCACACACACTCTCACACACTTGCACGCACGCACGCACGCACTCACACACACACACACACACACACTCACACACACTCACACGTGCACACACTCACACACACACACACACACTCTCTCACACTCACTCACACACACCACACGTGCACACACTCACTCACACACACTCACATGCGCACACACACTCACAAACACACATACTCACACGTGCACACTCACACACACACACTCTCTCACACACTCTCACACACACACTCACATGCACACTCACTCACACACACACACACACACACGAACACACACATACACAGACTCTCACACACAAACACACACACATTCACTCACACACACTCACACGTGCACACACTCCCACGTGCACACAAATTCTCACACACACTCTCTCTCACACACTGTCTCACACACACTCTCTCTCACACACACTCTCTCTCACACACACTCTCTCTCACACACACTCACACGCGCACACACACTCACATGCGCACTTACACACACGCTCACACACAGACATTCAAATGCGCTCACACACTCACATGTGCACACACATTCACACACACACACACACACACACACACACTCACACGTGCACACACACACACACACACACACTCACACACACACACTCTCACACACACACACTCTCACACACACACACTCTCACACACACACTCACTCACACACACTCACACGCACATTCTCACACAAACACACACACGCATGCAGTCACACACACACACACACACACACACAAACACACACACACTCACTCTCACACACACTCACACGTGCACACACTCCCACGTGCACACAAATTCTCACACACACTCTCTCTCACACACTGTCTCACACACACACACTCTCTCTCACACACACACTCTCTCTCACACACACACTCACATGCGCACTTACACACACTCACACATAGACATTCAAATGCGCTCACACACTCACATGTGCACACACATTCACACACACACACACACTCACGCACACACACAAACTCTCACACGCTCACACACATACACAAACTCACACAGACACACACAAAACACACATGCTCTCAGACCCACTCACACACACGCAGTCACAAACACTCACACACACACACACACACACACACACACACACACTCACACTCACTCACTGCAACTGGCACTAATCTTGTCGTTGATGTCATGTCCTTTATTGTATAGAATGGAAACACCGCTCTTGCCATCGCACGTCGTCTTGGTTACATTTCTGTGGTTGACACGCTGAGAGTAGTGACAGAAGAAATTATCACTACAACAACGGCAAGTTTACCTAATATATGCGTTCGTAAGAAGGTCCCACAAATAAATACACTGTGGGTTTTTACTGTATTTAAAGAAATTTGCTTCCATATAGACGGTGACAGAGAAACACAAGCTAAATGTGCCAGAGACCATGACAGAAGTCCTCGAAGTGTCTGACGAAGAGGGTGAGTGTGAAAAACAATTACTTTATTGCTTTATTATTTTATTAAACTGCTTTATTTAGTCAGTCAATCCATCAGTCAGTCAATCAATCAGTCAGTCCGGGATGATCTCTTGAGATATTTTGGCACGTCTGATGAGTTTTCTCTGTAATCTGTTGTGTGTATTCTGTGATCGGGTTTATTATGTGTATTCATTTCCTGCAGTTCCCAGACAGATAGATGATGGCGCTATGTCAGATGACTCTATTGATTTTGAAGGTATAGAGTGACAAAGCGTGGATTGGTGTGGTGTAAAAACTGCTCAAACTTTATAAATGATCTTGGTTTTAATGATGTTAATAATAATAGTTCTATATTGTCGCTGTTGGGTGGAAACCTCGTCTGTCCAAAACCGGTGCTTTTCATGGAGAAAACACTGTATTTTTTAAATAATTAAACACTGTGTTGTCAAACTTGTTATTGTAGCTTTGTGTGGTCAGACACTTGCATGTGTCATTATATTATTAATATTTAATCAAAATCAAGCTCAAATGGAGTTGTTGGACATGTGTTTTGTCCGTCATTAGAAGTGCATCGCATTACTTTTTCATCAACTTTCAGATTATGATGTTTATTGTAGCTGTAGCTATGTGGGCGATGAGTTTTTTCTGTCATTTGATCACAATATCATGATATTAAAGTTGAAGTGCTTCACACAGGCGATTTAAGACAGAACTGGCTCGATGACTAATGTCAGACTGAGGTGCTCTTCTCCGCTCCTCAAATACATAAAACATTAGCCTTTATATATAGTGTTTCTTGAGCACAGTAAAAAAACGCTGTACTTAGTCAAACAACAGTTCTTTATTTACCATTGCATTGCAAACAAGCAGAGACGTGTGGGCGGAGTTATGAGGTTTGACTGACATTCCGAGGAGCCAATGGAGTTACGAGGTTTAGTCACAAGCTCTTTTTAATACTTTTCATTGGTAAAATATTTGCAAAACCCACAGACAGATGTAAAGGGTGACCAATAGTAATGATTTATGAAAAAAAATTTAAATGATGAAATATGGAGATACAAGGTTTCCGCCCGACAGCGAGGATATGAATGAAGTGTGCATGGCATGATGGGATTGGTTACGTTTAGATGCAGTTTACTAAATGACTGACTAACCTTTACAGTGGTTGATGATTTTTTTATGAAACACAATGATATGATTTAAATTATTTAATTTTGCTATTGTTGATTGGAATTGTAGTGTAGTCAATAGGTTTTAGTAGTATGCCAAATATTGGTGTATTTTTATAAGTATACCGAATTTATAAGTTGAACTTGTTTTTATAAGTCTGTCTAGTAATTATCTTGCAGTGTTGGGGAAAGTTACTTATAAAAGTAATGCATTACAATGATTGCTTTAGTTACTTTTTATGGAAAGTAATGTGTTACGCTACTTTTTGAAAAAGTATGCTTACTTTTTCTCATCTGTTGCAACAGAAACTATTGACTCTCTCTTTTCCAGCACTTTAGACACAGTTGCGCTTAAAATAGTCCAACACTGTAATACAATGAGCACACTCGGGCCCTCGAGAGCAGCCAGAAAAATGGAGCGCAGCTGGAAGAAAACAAAACTAGTGGTTTTTCGCATTTCATGGAAAGAGAGCATTATTGCATACAGAAAGGCATTAAAAACTGCTAGATCTGCTTATTTTTCGACTCTCTTAGAAGAAAACATTTGATACAGTGGCTAAATTAACAAGAAATAAAGCTTCAACTTCTGATGTTTGCAAACAGCACAGCAGTAATGACTTTTTGAACTTCTTTCCGTGCAAGATTGATAATATTAGGGAGAAAATTATAACTATGCAACCATCTACTACAGTATCGCATCAGACAGTGCATTGTAGTGTCACTGAGGAACAATTACACTCATTCACTGCTATAGAAGAAGAATTGGCTAAACTCATTAAATCATCAAAATCAACAACATGTATGCTCGACCCTATACCGACTAGGCTACTAAAAGAGATGCTTCCAGAGGTCATAGATCCTCTTCTTAATATCATTAATTCATCTTTGTCATTAGGATATGTACCGAAAACTTTTAAGCTGGCTATTATTAAGCCTCTTATTAAAAAATGCAACTTGATTCTACAGAATTAGTCAATTACAGCCCAATCTCAAATCTGCCCTTTCTGTCAAAGAATTTTGTTTTTTAATAACAAAAAAAGTTCTATTTTTGTCAAATGTAAAGGCCCTTTAACACCAGAAGTGAAATAGATAAGCCTCAGGATGAAGGAAATGCAAATTCACGCCTGTACAGTAGAGGGCGCCGCTCTAACAAACCTGGATCACAGAAAAAGAAAGTTCAACACTCTTACTTCAGCAATAAAAACTAAAGAATGAAACAAATGTGATGTTTATCTAAAGTCCTTTTTGCTTATTCGTATGGTTGAATTGGATCATCAAAGGTCAGCAGCAAAGACACTGGTTAATAAAGTGAGATTAAATGCATAACATTATTTAACATTTTCAGTATAATTGATATACTACTATAGTTTTTGTTAATACTTATTTGTTTTCATTTTAAGTTTTAGTTATTTTTTTTTGTGTTCTTGTTATTTTTAAAAAATATGTCTATATAGTTTTTATTACATTTTAGTTTTTAACTTAATTACTTCAACTTAAACATTTTTTCCCATTGTTCCACACTCTAGGCAGCCAATATGCAACGGAAAGCCAAACGGCACTGTCGGTCTACAGTATGTCTTGCCTTAATTGTCAGCTCATTGGTTTACAGCACATACTAGAGACGCTGCCCCTGCTGGCCAGACCTGGCAACTGCGGCAGAGCTGCTTCATTTAGCTCATCCTCGACTTTAATGCGCTAGAACTGCTGCAGTGTACAGTAGATCGCTGTGGGACTCAATCATAGAGGCTTTGCTGATATCTTAACAAGTGTTTAAATGGAAAGAATCTCTAAAGTGTGTTTGCGTTTATGTGATGCTTCTCCAGTGTTTTCTCTCAAGGTCTCTCATGTTTCAGAACCAGTGATTAACATGTTCTGTTGTCACCAGGTGATGACACCATGACAGGTGATGGTGGAGAATATTTGAGAGCAGAGGATCTGAGAGAGTTAGGAGACGACTCTTTACCCGGGCAGTACCTGGATGGCATGAACTACTTGCGCTTCAGTTTAGAAGGAGGCCGATCCGACAGGTACATTAAGCATACAATGTTTTTCAGATCACCTACAGTTCCTTAGTGTATCTCACACTTAACATTGTAAAACATTTAAATGTATAAATGTAATCCACTTATTCTTTTTTCTGCTAACGCTGACATAGTCGCTTACAGAGGTATGTGAGAAACGTTGCACTCGTATCAATGCGTCTTCATGATGACCCACTATTTTGGTTCTAATACAGTGTTTTTGAGAACTCTGGATGGATTTTCACCAGTAATGATGGTGTGTACTGTGTGTTTCCTTCAGTTTGGACAGGTCCTACACGCCCACTCATCAAAGCTACTACCCTGCAAAACATTATGGGATGATGGAGGATATGATGTACAGTAACCAGGTGAAGTTGAACATTTTGATTGTCTTTCTGACGGACGCATACATGAATACTTTTGTCGACAGATTCTGGCTTCGTGAATTCTGTGTCTCATGTCTGTATCACACTGAGTAGCCACAGCCCAGTTTTAACACAGATGCCTTTTCCCACTCCAGGTGTCTTCTCTTGCTAGAGAAAATGAGCCGGACTCGTACAGACTGAGCTGGGAAATGGAAAACTTGGACAACATAGCGCTTTCCTCAAGTCCTGCTCATTCTGGGTATGAAAAACGACTGCGTGCTCTCAAGCACACACTGACATGACTTTCTTTATACATGTTTCTGGTCTTATTGTGAACGATTCATCCGTTCTTTTAAATCACAGTTAAATGTTTGTTCTTGGTATTGCCTAAGGTTTTTAAGAAAACATCCATACATATTCAGAACCAGAAACCGACAGTATGACGGCCTTGCAAATGCAAAGTTGCTTTATGCTCCTCTGTTTTTCAAACTTCATTCTCTCTTTCTGACCCTTTCTCTCTGATGGATGGTATTTTTGGTCTTCAGCCGTTGTTCTCCATGTCATGACCATGACAACAGCAGGTGACTACAGCGACGGGTCATTTGACCTCTGACCTCCTCGGCTCTATTCGTTGTGCACAAGAACCACTTAGTTTGGTGTCTTCTTGCTATGCCTCTTGGAATATTACAATTTGTGATCAAATTCTCTATATATATATTAGGGATGCACAATATTTATCGAACAGATAAATTATCGGGCAATGTGGGTGAAAATGACGTCATTTTTATTGCTCCGATAAATTAATGAAATCCGATAACTAAAATACGCTTGCTGGTAAATCAATCAATTTATCCGAGATTCATTCCATGTCCCCATTTAGCAGGCATTTGAAAATTGTAAAACGTTTTCCAGAGACAGCAAAAAGGCTAAATCCATAAATGACAAAGTAATAGAATTTATAGTTTAGTTGAGGATGCACTTTTTGTTTTTCTTTTTTTTCGAGGTTGACAAATGTCAATGCATTTTATTGATTATGTATTCGAAAATCATGTGACTTCAAGTCTATATACCGTCCTCATCCTCATGCACTAAAGGTTGAATAGATGCATTTCTTTGTTACGCATGAAATACTTGAATATAAATTTGTTGTTAATGAGTTGTTAAGTGCAGATGAACCGTAGTTCTGTTAAACCCTTTCTGTTAATAAGTATTGTGGTGCCTTACACAAAAAATAAAAACATCTGAAGAGTCAGGACTGATGTTTGCCATTATAATTAGGCCAGAGCTACTAAAATATCAGTTTCATAAGTGCATCTTAGATTTTCTATTCTCCTAAGTGCACAAACTGCAGATTATATGAAAATTATAATATAAAAATATGAATTTATTGGTTATCTGTATCGGAATCAGCCATGAGAAGGACTTAATTATCGGTTATCGGTATCGGTATCGGTTTGAAATTTTCATATCGTGCATCGCTAATAAATATATATATATATATATATATACACACCAGGCTTATGGCATTAACATTTTTATATTTAGGTGTAGAATCTCATAACATAATTTTATCAAAAGGCACTGCAAGTTTGAAGTCATCTGAATGTTGTTCTTCATTTCACAAACTCGTCTTGGAGACTAACACAATATTTGTTGTTTATTTTTCTTTTTTGATCATGGATTTTGTAACTGACAAAACTCATCCATTATGTTTTGATATTCCACCATTATCATAACATTATTATTATTACTATTATTATTATTATCATCATTATCCAGACATTAGTTCTTTCTAGCATTACTATGATCCCAGTGGTGGTTCTCTCTCACTTTGCGCTTAGGTGAGATCAGACTTAGCATATAATATAACAACAAATATATAACAAAATAAATGATCAATTGAAAATTAAATTAACTACCACTTGAGTATATATTTATTTGCAGGTTAATTTGTGTGTTTACTAGAACCTTATAATTACTGAAAGAGAAATATGTGCATTACTGTAACCAGCATAAGAATTTTCAGTATTGTAATTACTGTGCAATATTTAAATTATATTCACATTAAAATTACATGAACATGGGCACTTTTTTCCATGCATGTTGTGTCTCCAGGGTTGTATCTCTAAATCATATTTCCAGACTGTGCAGGTGTTGTGTGTGTTGGCATGAAAATCAAACAGTGATATATGTTGTTTTGATAATGTTGATGCATTTCATTATCCAATGTGATCTTACGGGTATTCGTATGTATTTTACGTAAAGTGTGTTTCTACCACACATACAGTTGTCTACACAATTGACAACAAGACATGCAATACTGACATTTCGACAGCATCTAAAATGTTAATTATTTACATATGAACAACTTTATTGACGTTTACAAATCCTTTTTTTATGAACACTGTTGGGGAAAGTTACTTTGAAAAGTAATGCATTACAATATTGCGTTACTCCCTTAAAAAGTAACTAATTGCATTACTTAGTTACTTTTTAAGAAAAGTAATGCATTACATTACTTTTGCGTTACTTTTTTCACCTGGGCTGGGCTTGTTTTTTTTTATATAACAAAAAAGTTCTATTTTTGAGCAAATGCAAAGACCCTTTCACACCAAAAGTGAAATAATAAGCCTCAGGTAACACTTACTTCACCAATAAAAACAAAACATCTAAAGTCATTTTTGCGTATTTAGTCTAGAACTACAATAACCCTCATGTTCACACACAACGCCTCCGCACTTACGATTCTCTCAACATGAGGACAGGAGAGCTGTCAGTCAATAAATGGGAAAAGTAACTTGCGTTACTTATTTGAAAAAGTAACTCAGATATTTTGTTGTAAATTTTAAAATTAATGCCTTACTTAACTAGTTACTTGAAAAAGTAATCTGATTACGTACCTCAAGTTACTTGTAATGAGCAACACTGCTTATGAATATTGAATTCATTGAATTAATCATTTGATACTATGTATTTATGATCATGGAGATTACAGTATTTTTTCAGTTGCATTGGCTCGTTTACATGAACTTTATTACATAATGTTAAACAAGACTACACTTTAAAACCCTAAAATGAATAACTTTTCTGTAATAATTTATCCATTACTTATCACGTAATATTTATTTGATTTGCTGTGGGATGCAAAATACATTTTCTCAAAATACTGTGACTCAAAAAATGACTATAAAATACACCAAAAAATGATGATCATAAAAATAATCCATATTATTGGAGGTAAAACAAGGCACAGGTACGACTAATGAGAAACCATAATAAAGAGGCAAACTCAAAGAAACCAAACACACACTTAAATACTGTCACGGGTGTGTGCAGGCAGGAATACAAATACAGATGAATCAAGTTCAAAACGTAGTTTAATTACAAATAATCTCCAGCCAGGCAACAGCACAACTTAACATAACGGTGACCGGACAACGACTGAGTGAACAAGAGGAACTTAAATAGCAGACAGAAACGAGATAATTAGCTAAACACAGCTGAACAGAACTTAACTAACGAGGGTAACCAAGGAAACAGACAAGTGGCGGGAAACTAAGACAAAGGAACATGTGACAGAATCAAAACACAACAGAAAGACCAAACAGACGTGACAAATACTGCTTTTTGACATTTTAGTAACGATTTAAATTGCAATTAAATGATGGTGTTTAGAGTACATGTATCTGTCTGTTCAGTGTTGCCAATTTAGCGACTTTTATCCCCTTTATTGGCTAATTTTCAAAAAAGCAACTAACGACAAATCTAGTGACTTGTTGGACTGTTGGTTAACATGCAGTCAGTCACTATATCATCCTCGTTCAGTTGTCTGACAGAAAATATGTAAATGAGAACAGCTTTATTGGACATCCGGCTATATATTGCGTTAAAACACAGCATGTGAAAAGGGATTGAGAGAGAAAACAGATGAAAAGTGCACATTATGTCATCTAGCGATATTTAACAACTTTTTGAGTCTTTAGCTACTTTCCACTGAAAATAGTTTGCAGCACTGTGTTATGTTTTTCTTTATATTGTATATGCTTTAGTGCTGGGCAATTGATTAATCCAAAATAAAAGTTTATGTTTACATAATATATGTGTGTGTACTGTGTATAATTATTATGTATATATAAATACACACACATGCATGTATATATTCAACAAAAATCCAGAAAATCACATTGTATGATTTTTAAATAATTAATTTGCATTTTATTGCATGACATAAGTATTTGATCACCTACCAACCAGTAAGAATTCCGGCTCTCACAGACCTGTTAGTTTTTCTTTAAGAAGCCCTCCTGTTCTCCACTCATTACCTGTATTAACTGCACCTGTTTGAACTCGTTACCTGTATAAAAGACACCTGTCCACACACTCAATCAAACAGACTCCAACCTCTCCACAATGGCCAAGACCAGAGAGCTGTGTAAGGACATCAGGGATACAATTGTAGACCTGCACAAGGCTGGGATGGGCTACAGGACAATAGGCAAGCAGCTTGGTGAGAAGGCAACAACTGTTGGCGCAATTATTAGAAAATGGAAGAAGTTCAAGGTGACGGTCAATCTCCCTCTGTCTGGGGCACCATGCAAGATCTCACCTCGTGGGGCATCAATTATCATGAGGAAGGTGAGGGATCAGCCCAGAACTACACGGCAGGACCTGGTCAATGACCTGAAGAGAGCTGGGACCACAGTCTCAAAGAAAACCATTAGTAACACACTACGCCGTCTTGGATTAAAATCCTGCAGTGCACGCAAGGTCCCCCTGCTCAAGCCAGCGCATGTCCAGGCCCGTCTGAAGTTTGCCAATGACCATCTGGATGATCCAGAGGAGGAATGGGAGAAGGTCATGTGGTCTGATGAGACAAAAATAGAGCTTTTTGGTCTAAACTCCACTCGCCGTGTTTGGAGGAAGAAGGATGAGTACAACCCCAAGAACACCATCCCAACCGTGAAGCATGGAGGTGGAAACATCATTCTTTGGGGATGCTTTTCTGCAAAGGGGACAGGACGACTGCACCGTGTTGAGGGGAGGATGGATGGGGCCATGTATCGCGAGATCTTGGCCAACAACCTCCTTCCCTCAGTAAAAGCATTGAAGATGGGTCGTGGCTGGGTCTTCCAGCATGACAACGACCCGAAACACACAGCCAGGGCAACTAAGGAGTGGCTCCGTAAGAAGCATCTCAAGGTCCTGGAGTGGCCTAGCCAGTCTCCAGACCTGAACCCAATAGAAAATCTTTGGAGGGAGCTGAAAGTCCGTATTGCCCAGCGACAGCCCCGAAACCTGAAGGATCTGGAGAAGGTCTGTATGGAGGAGTGGGCCAAAATCCCTGCTGCAGTGTGTGCAAACCTGGACAAGAACTACAGGAAACGTATGATCTCTGTAATTGCAAACAAAGGTTTCTGTACCAAATATTAAGTTATGCTTTTCTGATGTATCAAATACTTATGTCATGCAATAAAATGCAAATTAATTACTTAAAAATCATACAATGTGATTTTCTGGATTTTTGTTTTAGATTCCGTCACTCACAGTTGAAGTGTACCTATGATAAAAATTACAGACTTCTACATGCTCTGTAAGTGGGCAAACCTGCAAAATCGGCAGTGTATCAAATACTTGTTCTCCCCACTGTATAAACAAAAATAAAATTCTGTAAATGCACAATAATGTTTACATTTTCGATGTTGTCGATACGTCCACATTGTACATTCAAATGCTTGTTACGTACTAATACCTACATATAAACAATGAGACTGGAATATCGAGAGTTGTGATTCCATGGTTCATTGTTTATTATAATTCAAATCTTCCTATATGTGAAGATTTGAACTCTTTTTCAAGTGCATTTTAACATTGTGCATCCTCTCAATGCAGTTTCTTGGTCAGCTTCATGGTGGACGCCCGTGGAGGTGCCATGAGAGGATGTCGTCACAACGGTCTACGGCTGCTCATTCCACCGCGGAAGTGCAGCGCCCCGACCCGAGTCACCTGTAGACTGGTCAAGAGGCACCGACTGGCATCCATGCCCCCCATGGTTGAAGGAGACGGTCTCGCTAGCAGGCTCATCGAGGTTGGACCCTCAGGAGCCCAGTTCCTTGGGTAAGCAAACCATTGGCATGAGTTTATTTAGTTCAAGTCCTGGGATTTTATTATTTGAAAACTGCAGGTATGTGTGTTGGAGCTGGGTTAAACTCTGCAGGACTGTGGCCCTCCAGGAGCTGAGTTTTACACCCCTGGTTTACGGTGTACAATAAGTTAAAAAAATTTCTGAGTACCAATGCTTTTTTACCTCTACTTTAAAGGGATAGTTCACCCAAAAATGTAATTCCTCTCCCTCATGTCGTTCCAAACCTGTAAGACCTTCGTTCATCTTCAGAACACAAATGAAGATATTTCTGATGAAATCCAAGAGCTCTCTGACCCCTCCATAGACAGCAATGTAATGAACACTTTCAAGGTCCAGAAAGGAAGTAAAGACATCGTTAAAATAGTCCATGTGACTCCAGTGGTTCAGCCTTAATGTTATGAAGCCACGAGAATACTTTAGTGCGCAAAAACAAACACAAATAACAACTTTATTCAACAATCTCTTCACATCTGTGTCCGTCTCCTGCGCTGTTGACGTTGGTCAGCTCCTGCGTCAGGATCACACGCATGTGTCACGTGATCAGCATCAGCCAATGGTGAGCCGGCGTTCTGGCGTAGAACTCGGAAGCGCTGCACTGTATTTACTACGTCAACAGCGTAAGAGACTGACACAGACGAGAAGAGATTGTTGAATAAAGTCATTATTTGTGTTTGTTTTTGTGCACTAAAGTATTCTCGTGGCTTCATAACATTAAGGCTGAACCACTGGAGTCACATGGACTGTTTTAATGATGTCTTTACTTCCTTTCTGGACCTTGAAAGTGTTCATTACATTGCTGTCTATGGAGGGTCAGAGAGCTCTCGGATTTCATCAGAAATATCTTCATTTGTGTTCTGAAGATGAACGAAGGTCTGACGGGTTTGGAACGACATGAGGGAGAGGAATTAATGACAGAATTTACATTTTTGGGTGAACTAACCCTTTAATGGAGTAATGTAAATTATTTATTTCATCATTTACTCATTTATTACATTTGTCTACAGTTGTTCTTTGCTGCATTTATTACTCACCTCCTGTCAAAATGACTGACGCTGCTTCTGCTTTTCTGTATTTAACAAGGCTGTACCACCTGTTCCTTTGGCTTAATTTAATATGTTTTTCCCTTTCTGACTAACAGTTGAGGAATGATAATCCACATAAAGTCCTTATAGTGCAAGTCCAGGGCTGTGTACAAAATCGCCCCCTATACTTTTATATAGTGCACTATTTGAGGTGGACAGCCGTTTGTAGTGGTGTCCGAATTCATAGTGGACATTATCGAGTGCACTCGTTCAATCCCATAATGCACCTCAATAGCGAGTGTATAACCAATATAAAAAAATAGGCTACTAAAGAATAGCCATGCACAATGAATGTGCCAATGAATGAAAAAAGTAGTTAAGTTACACAGAATATAGATGTTTCTAGGTTTGAGCACCTGCAGGACACTGAAGGTTTATTCTCAAACCTAGCCTCTGAAGGTAACCAGGAATAAGGTCTTTTATTCTGAGACATCGAAGCATCCGATTGATCTAAACTCAGCCAATCGTTGTTGTAAATTCAAGACACACGTGTCCTTGGAGTCGCAATGGATCCAGAGCAGCATCTATGTATTTTGTGAAGTTAGGAGGTGCTAAGGTCAGGCTGAAAGGAAGAACCCGGAATTGGTAATATTTGCCCCCAAATGCAAACTTTCTGTGTTCCACTATGTAAATCCCATGATTGAGCGTCAACCGCCGTTCATTGTTGGTGTCATTAAATTGGAGCAACCAACGATTGTGCTCCGACTTCAGTTGAAATGAGGTTGGCAGCACCAAAATACTCTTCATTAAAGGATTAGTTCACTTCAAAATGAAAATCTCCTGATAATTTACTCACCCCCATCTCATCCAAGATGTTCATGTCTTTCTTTCTTCAGTGGAAAAGAAATTAAGTTTTTTGAGGAAAACATTCCAGGATTTTCCTCCACATAATGGACTTCAATGGCAACCAACGGCTGATGGTTTGTCTAGATAAGACCCTATTCCTCGTCTGGGATCGCGCAGAGCCTCTGAAGCCCTTCCTTTGAAACTGCATTGATTTGGACCTTCAACCGTTGGTTGCCATTGAAGTCCATTATGTGGAGAAAAATCCTGGAATGTTTTCCTCAAAAAACTTAATTTCTTTTCGACCGAAGAAAGAAAGACATGAACATCTTGGATGAGATGGTGGTGAGTAAAATATCAGGAAATTTTCATTTTGAAGTGAACTAATCATTTAAGGTTCAAACAACCAGGTCACCATGATGCCTAATGAGGTGAGAGAGGCGTCAGGTGTTTCATGGCTGAAGCTTGAGTATGAGGTAGGGATGCACCACCACATCGGTATCGGCCGATATATGATCAGTTTTAGTGTTATCGGTCTGATAAGAGAATTTGTCCGATATCTAAATGCAGATAAATAGTGGATTATTTCCTTCCGCTGAGACACTTCAGATGTGCACTGTTCACCATGATGGGTTTGAATTGCTTGGATATGATTGGAAATATGATTGGAATCACTTCAAAATAGAAAATACAGTTCAGTGCAACATATGCTGTGCAAGTCTGTCATATAGACTACATAAAATTGTAATCAGGCTCTCAGAAATTATCTAAAAATTTGGATTTAGATTTACCGGCCAATATATCAGTTATCGGCATTCAAATATAAAGAATTATCGTTATCATATCGGCCAAAATTTCCATATCGGTGCATCCTTAGTATGAGGGCTTTGGTTCACTAAGTGACCACTGAGGCCCATAGTAGGCGATACAGTTGCCGCAGATCGAAGAATATCTACGTCACCAGTAAGTGTGTGAGATCATACATAGGATTGTTCTCTCCCTTATTCTGCTACAGACCTTCCAGAACAGGACCCTGAAGTTGGGAATCCTGTCTCAAAACTGAAGAATACAGTGACTGGCACACCCTGTTATAACCACAACATAGTGTTTGTGAGAACCGAGGCACTACTCCTGTGCTCGAGGACATAATAGCGCAGAGCACGAATGAGAAAAACTGCCGTTTAAAATGCACAGTTGGACTGTTCTCGCCCTGAAATGGAAGACTCCAAAATGATTGGCCCAACATGCACCATTAGGGCCCAACCTGCTGTAACCACGACGTTGTAGTCGTGTGATCCGAGGCACAAATCCTGTTCTCTGAAAGGGATACTCCACCCATTTATTTAATCATTTACTCAACCTCATACCATCCTAGATGTATATCTTTCTTCAGATCTACACAAACTAAGATTTTTCTGAAAAATAATCCCTCTCTGTGAGTCCGTATAATGCACTGGATGGAACCCTCAAAGTCGACACATCAAATACCACACAAAGCAAACACAATGGTAATCCATACAACAACAACTTCTGGAGCCACTTTCACAACGAATCTACTTTGCATTCTGTCACCGGATGGAGTTTGGGTTCTTGCCACCGTCACCTCTGGCTTGCTTAGTTGGGGACACGCCAGGCGTAATGCAAGTGTGTTCTGCTAGTTTCAGCCGACACAGTTCTCATGTTCACGTCCAGCTCCACGTTGTTTAAATATCAAATGCACTGGCGCATCTGTTCACCCATGGGCGTCTGGTCTAAACCAGGTGTGTGTTCAGGAGCATTGTTGGAGCGTTGCTATTGTGAGGAACTGAAAACGACTGCGCCATTGACCAACACACACCTGCTCTAAAGTCAATAGTGCAGTATTTATTGTGTTATTTAAAGGGTGTGTTAGTAATATGAGCCTATAGCTCTGATTATTACACACACAGGGACGCGCAGCAGCACACACACACGTTTAAATATTAAAAATAAAAGGATTCCTCTCTGGAGAAGCGTTCAGTCTCTCCTCATGTAAATAGTGAATCCGCTCATGGTGCGAGCACAACTGGCTTTTAAAGGGAAAGGGAGATGAGACTCTGATTGGTTTATTGCACGTTACGCCCAAAACACACCCATGACTCATTAAGAGACGAGGGACAACCCTTTTGGACCATGTGCCGGGCACGCCGACCGTTTTTCCCGTTGTTAAACTAGCAAAAGTGGATTCTGACACGCCCTAAGAGCTCCTGCGCCGTGAGCTTCAGACCATGAGCTCAGATCGCTAAAATAGGGCCCTTAATATTCAACAATATTATTGATCTGACTGTACTGACACTGTTTGATGAGAACTGAACTGAGCTGGACGATGACATCACTGTTTTCTCCAGAGCTGTCTAATAGATGAAATTAAATAATTTAATAATTGATGATCTTTACAACAGAACTGAATCAACACTGATCTGACTTCAGCTGAACGACAGTAGAAATGCATAATTTTCCTGTTTATCACTGTAAAGCTGCTTTGAAACAATCTGTATCGTATAAAGCGCTATAGAAATAAAGGTGACTTGACTGACTTTTACATCAAGCATAAACTCATGAATGTGCTCAGGAAGCGATGGTTTATAGTTTTAAATATTATTATTTTTCTCACACACAGGAAAAAAAGACGACATTGATTCATCAGCTGGGGTTGCTTTGTGTGGCTCTTTGAACGCTGGGGGTCCTAGACACTTGCATTATATAGACTCACTGAGATTGATCATTTTTCTAAAAGTCTTTATTTGTGAACATCCGAAAAAAGAAGGTCCCATACATCTGGGACTGATTTTCATTTTTGGGTGGAGTATCCCTTTAAGGCGTCAGAGCACGAGCGAGAAAACTGTTGTTCAAATGCACAGTTGAACTGTTGTCAGACAGCAGAATTTCAAGGTCGATGAGGGAAAAAAGGCAGATGTGCATCAGCGGTCTGACAGAGTTCTTCAGTTTAGCCTCTCCCAAAACGACACTGTTGTCAAGTAGATCCTCTCCCAAATGGCAATCAGTTGGTGTGTACTTATAATCATGTTCGAGTGTCCGTAATTTCCACAAGACTGCAGAGTGTCCCGTCTGTCATTTTAGGTTTCAGAAGTGTGAAAGATGATGGGTGCCAGGACAGGGTTATAGACGTATATGAAGGAAGTCAAATTCAGCCATGTTTTCCACATTTTTTTACTAAACGAACACAAGGAAGAAAATTTAATCTGTTTAATTTAAATGCAAACACATAATCTAGTCATAAACCTAATCAATATATATTGGGGTGTAACAGTGCACATATAAAATAAAGAAAACTAACAGGATGTGCTTTCTGCCGTCCCGGTTTCCTTTTCGTGAAGTTTGTGGAGCGCATCACAAAAATGAATGTAAACTCAGCGTTTGGGCTACTACTCTTGCGTCCATCTGAACTCTTGTTTTGGGTTGGTGCGTATCGTCTCTTCTTCTGCTCTTTTTCCTGTTTTGGCGGTTAATAAACAGCGTTGCTTTACCACATGTGCGCCCCCTTCTGGACTGGAGTGTGGATCGCCTGTGGCTGACTGTATTCGGCGTCTGACTGTATGCACCAAGCGGCAACCTCCCGCGGTCTCTCTTGAAGCCAATACGGGAGTGACTTAAACTGCAATTCATCGACTGGCCACTAGAGACAGGCTCCAAAAGGGAGCAGAATCTCATTGAGCTCCATGTTAAAATGCCCAACTTTACAGCAGAAAAAAACATGTTTACAGCCTGGGACAAAAAGTGGTTTTGGTCTATACAGCTAATTTTGCCCTTAATGACAACTGTGAGGGGGTGAATTTTTTTATAACTCATCCGTTTCAATTACATTAAGCCTTAAAGTTCTGCATAATTAAGGGCGTGGCTACTTGAGTGACAGGTGGATTGCCGCTATGGTCGCGCTAGGTGGGCGGGGTTTCAGCAACCAGGCACCTCAGCTCCGCCCACGTCCCGCCTCTTTGCCCATTGTCAGTTATAGCAACGGCCAGGTTTTAGGCTTCAGAACTGCTCTTCGGAAACCTACGGGTGACGTCACGGACACTACGTCCATATTTTTTTACAGTCCATGGTATGCACATGACGGTTCGGGACGAATACATCCGTTACACCCCAAATATACCAACATAGCCAATTCTATAAAAAACCAAACAGGGAAAATCATCCATCTTTTTTAAAGGGGAATACACTCTTACTTGCCACCCCAGACGGCAACATAGTGTTGGCCCAGATCCAGTACATGTGGATTCACACATGGGCTGACACTATATTGCCGTTGGGACTTACAAAGTTTAAATTTTAATCCTTCCATGGTTGTTTTTTCTTCACATTTGTTTCAACAAAATTTCTTCTAAACGAAACAAACTCGACAATATGCCACTCTCTTTTCTCACTGCTGCTATTGGATGACAGTAAGCTCCACCTCCCCACTGCCCCGCCCCCTCTGAATGAGGGCGAGAGTTTGGTTAGCCGCATTCTGCAACTGGGCCCACCGGGGACAAAATTTCTGGGGTAGGAGTGACACATGAAACAATCAATGGATGCCCGTCCCACACCCCACTTCCTTCCTTTTAATTGTGTTGCATTGATTGTATTCAGCTTTCATTGTAAAGTGGCTCTGTTTAGCGGTCAATAGTACCATAGGTGCACCCTACTGTCATTTTTATTTTTCATTTTAGCCTTGATTGCTCATGATTCTTTCCAAACTTGTTTGAAGCTAATCAACAAATTGCAAATATACTTCTATACTTTGGCATCAAAATGTCACAGGTTTGGGAAATTCATGATCAGTATTTGTAGTGATTTGTCACAAGTGAATCTGAATCATGTGTGTTTCCTTTAGCTCCTTTAGGTGACTGTCTGTACGCAGTTGTTTGTGCTTGTCTTATCTTTTATCTGTTTTGCCGTTTGCTGAGCTACTTCAGTAGCAGCATGAGTTTCTGTGGTCGTGTATTTTTTTTTTTTTTGTTTTTTTGGTATTATGGCGTTTTTTTTAGTATGTTTGTGAAAGCTTTTATTGATTTAGGCCATACTACAGTATATCCCATAGAATTTTAATCAAAAGTATCAAGACTTGGTAGATCTAGGCATGTCGAGGTGTTTGCAATTGAAAACCAAGTCCAGTTACTTTTGATAAAATGTTCTTTTTTTTTTGTGTGTGTTTTTCAAACATTCCAATGAAATAAAACAATACATGATATACATGATATAGACTTTATTGTATCCAGTTGTTGCTAATCATTGCATTTACCATTACTGAACAAGAATTCTGTATTTCTGTATATTATACTAATTCCATTAAAACAATAAGCCTCTCAAGGCCTGATTTTAGCCTAATTGTAGGGGGGAAATGTAGACATTTGTATGAATGACGTTCCTGTAACTCCTGCCGGGTGTCAGGCCGGTGATCGTGGAGATCCCTCACTTTGCGGCTCTGAGAGGGAAGGAGAGGGAGCTGGTGATCTTACGCAGTGAGACGGGAGAGAGCTGGAAAGAGCATCATTGTGAGTACACAGAAGAAGAGCTCAACCAGATCCTCAACGGCATGGACGAGGGTGAGGGAAAGCACATCATCATATGAATATGATCAAATACAAATGATAGAGATTCAAATGTTTCGACTATTGTGAATTAATATGTGACCCTAGAGCACAACACCAGTCACGCGTCTCACGGGTATATCTGTGGCAATAGCCAACAATACATTGTATGGGTCAAAATTATCCATTTTTCTTTTATGCCAGAAATCATTAGGATATTAAGATCATGTTCCATGAAGATATTTTGTAAATTTCCTACCGTAAATATATCAAAAATATATTATTAGTAGTAATATGCATTGCTAAGGACTTCATTTGGACTTTAAAGGAGATTTTCTCAATATTTAGATTTTTTTGCACCCTCAGATTCCAGATTTTCAAATAGTTCGGCCAAATATTGTCCTAACAAACCATACATGAATGAAATCTCAATTTCAATAAATTGACCCTTATGACTGGTTTTGTGGTCCAGGGTCACATATAAGAAGTGGACAGATTCTGTACAGTATGTCCATCTTAAATTTCAGGGCTGGACCCACCAGAAGAGTTGGAGAGGAAGCGCATCTGTCGCATTATCACTCGAGACTTTCCACAGTACTTTGCTGTGGTGTCACGCATTAAGCAGGACAGTAATCTCATTGGTCCAGAAGGAGGAATTCTGAGCAGCACGGTGGTTCCTCAAGTACAGGCCGTCTTCCCGGAGGGAGCGCTCACTAAACGCATCCGTGTCGGCCTGCAGGTAGCAAGCTTAGTTGATTGAATTTTTACAGTGGAAATCGTAGAATGTAGAATTCGGCTTATGTGCTGTCACAGGCATTCTGTTGCTAACAGTCACAATCAGTGCTCGAATTGAATCAAGTGTTATGGGGGGTCCAAACCATGAAAACATTTTTGGGTGGTGTTGGGGTAAATCCTGCAACAGGGCCATCCGTAGGATTTTGCAAATACATAGGGCACAAAAGTGATCTTGCTAGGGGGGTTTGGGGGTTTAGATTTTCCAGATTTACACATGTGCATTTTAAGGTGTTTGAAGGCCAAAAAAATCGGATAACAGTAGCTTTAAAAGCATGTCAGGGCAGTGGCATAAATTATTTGTCAAGCAGATATGAGCATCAAAGATAGGTTTCAGCAACTTGTTTTCTTCCTGAATTGATCAATGTTTTTGGACTTTTTAATGAATTAATGGTTCGATTGCTCACTCATAAAGTCACGTGTCGCCACCTACTGGCTGAATGATGCAAGTTGCGCAAACACAGACAAGCGGAGTGATACAAACGGTGAAAAGTCCCAGTGCTGATACTGGAGAAATATTGAACACATTCAAGGACCATACAAATATATATATATTTATACAATACTACTATTATGGCAATATATTTAATAGGTGCTTGTGTTGTTAAATTGAGCTTATAGTTTCTGTAATTAGCAAAGAACATATATCAAGGGTGGGGGCGGGTTGCTTTCTGTGAAAACCGTTTTGAGTTTTCTGTGTTTTTTCTGCGTTCTATCGCGCTATTTTTTCCCCCGTTTATTTATGTATTTTTTTATTTACATAATTGTTCCGGCGAACTGGGGTTGCTTATAGTTTTAAAAATGTCATGCACGATCATTTAGATTTATTTTTCACATTTTTGGTCACAAAATAATTTGTTTTGATGACTTTGCAATATTTATAAAATGTTAGAATAGTAATAATGAAAAATGAGTACGCCTAAATGTGTGCACTTTATGTAGCCTAGGTAAGGAATACAAAAGCCCCGACATGGAGTGGATAAATACAGTAGAAAGATTAGAAGAAAATTAGCCCATCAAAGCCAGCAAGAAGCTTTCTCTTCCCAACTCGACTGAGGGTTTATTAGTATTAATTTTTTTCCCGTTAAAGTTAGCTTCACGGAGCGGCGCCAGGCAAGCATTAAACAGAGTCATGAGCTCTTTAGATGCTGCGTTTAAAAGAGAAATTAAGAGCAGCCTAAAAATGCACAGTCGCATGAATTATTGTAAATAATTCATTCATGAAATTTAGAGGACCCCTCTAAGTCTATTTTTTACTTCTTATGGGGGATCCCGGATCCCCCCCAGACCCTCCTCAATTCGAGCACTGGTCACAATATTGAAATACATTTGAACCGATGACAATGATTTACTTGCACTAACATCGCTCTGATGTTATTTGGCCAGGCTCAACCAATGAGTGTTGATGTAGTGAGGAAGATTTGGGGTAATAAAGCCACATTCAGCCCTATAGTCACTCTGGAACCACGGAGGAGGAAATTCCATAAACCCATAACCATGACCATCCCTGTCCCGAAGAGCTCTGCTGACTCGGTCCTCGGCGGCTTTGGAGGTGGAGATACGCCGACATTACGCCTGCTATGCAGCATCACAGGTGAGCAAGCACACGAACAAAACACTGCGTTCTGTACGTAGCATGATATGCATTTATGGTGTTAAAATACGTTCTGAAAGCTGTTTCATTAGAAGAAAATACCAGTTAATAACATTATTTTTTAACATTCTACCTGTTGTTCTTTACTTACTGTAGCTAGTAGCCTACATTGTAAAATGCAACTCCATTTGAAGCACTGGTAATCTGGATTTGGTCATCTGAAAAGTGTGGATCTGCATGATCCAATTCTATTTTGCTTTGAAAAACCAGCAAAAGTAAGATGGATTACCTGATGCTGGATAGCAAAACATGGGATTTCCAAATCTAGATTCAAATCTAGTTTCAAAACACACACCACGCTGGATATTACCTGCCATTCATTTTCACTTAAATGCTTTAACGGTTGGTGACATATTCTCTGAAAAACTCCAAAAAGCTAATGCCAGCGACTTACCTATGATGACTTGACAGCTTCGTTTTTACTCACGTTGGCAAATCGTCACATTTGCATAGGGCGAATTTGAATTCATGATTGGTTCAATGCCAAAATAAAATACTAAACAGAATGATAAAGTAACATTATTAACCAGTTAAAGGTCATTTGGAATAAGCCTATCTTTTTGTTTTCATTCTTTGAACCGTTTCAGAACCCTGGAGGCAACTATACAGTAAGTAAGCCATTCATAGGTTAAGTGTACTGTAACGGAGGCCAGCTAGTAAGAGCTGTGCATGTAAACCTCACTCCCTTTGGCCTCAAGAGGTGCACTAGAGGATGTGGTCTTTAGCGTCCTTTTTAGCGCCTGCCTTCCATGCCACAGGTTCTAATCCCGCTCGGAGCGAGTCAAGTAGGACCGATTACATTTGGTGCCATGACCCGGATGGGAGTGAGGTTTAGGGGGTGAGTGTAACAGATCAGCTAGTAAGAGCTGTGCATGTAAACCTCACTCCCCTGATCTCAAGAGGCGCACTAGTGACTTGAGGCTGTGGTCTTTAGCGTCCTTGTTAGTGCTCACACCTTCCATGCCGGAGACGCCGGTTCAAATCCCACTCGGAGTGGGTCGAGTAGGGCGATCACATTGGTGCCCTGACCCGGATGGGAACGTAGTGTAACGTAGGCCAGTAAGAGCAGGTAAACCTCACTGCCCTGGCCTTGAGGCGCACTAGCGACTGAGGCTAGAAACTGCAGTTTTTAGCATCCTTGTTAGCGTGCCTGCCTCCCATGCCGGAGACGCCGGTTTAAATCCTGCTCAGAGTGGGTCAAGTAGAACCGGTTACATTTGGTGCCGTGACCCGGATGGGAGTGAGGTTTAAGGGGGTGAGCGGTAAAGAGCTGTGCATGTAAACCTCACTCATCTGGCCTTAAGAGATGCACTAGCAACTGAGGCTAGAGACTGCGGTCTTCAGTGTCCTTGTTACCGCTCCCGCCTTCCACGCCGGAGACGCATGTTCTAATCCCGCTCTGAGTGGGTTGAGTAGGACCAGTTACATTTGGTGCCGTGACCCGGATGGGAGTGAGGTTTAGTGGGGGTGAGTGTAACAGAAGCTAGCTAGTAAGAGCTATGTGTATAAACCTCATTCCCCGGATCTCAAGAGGTGCACTAGCGACTGAGGCTAGAGACTGCATTCTTTAGCATCCTTGTTAGCGTGCCTGCCTCCCATGCTGGAGACACAGGTTCTAATCCCGCTCAGAGCAGGTCGAGTAGAACTGTAAGGGTTACAGTAACACGAGTGACATGAGTATTCTGCCCCCAATTAAATGCTAAACTGTTTCCTCACAAAGTCAGGTTTATTTCAGCAAACTGAAGCCCCTCTAGTGACATCTATTAAAAACTGGCCTTGTCTCCTTCCCTGTGTATTGAAAGGTGTTATGGTTTTTGGTTACACTTTATTTCGATGGTCCTATTTAGACATTCTGCTAACTGTAACTTTGCAACTACATGTCAACTAACTCTCATTATAGAGTCGGTTAGGGGTCGGGTTAGTAGAATAAGATGACATAGTTGGAAAGTTACTTATTGTCAGTAGAATGTCTAAAGTGGACTATCAAAATAAAGTGTTGCCCTTTTTTTTAGGATAAAATAACTGACAAGGACAAGTGAACGTGAACTTTCAAAATAAAAGACATTTGCTGTAGTAACCAAAAACGTTTCTTCCATGTATAGGTGGGACCACTCCTGCTCAATGGGAGGATATCACTGGGACTACACCATTAACATTCACCAGTGACTGTGTGTCTTTCACCACAAATGTGTCTGCCAGGTATACTCTCTAGAAGCAACAGAAGAGCATTACTGAATATATGTTTTGAATGATGAATTTTCCCTTTGTAAAGCCCAAATACACTTCTGTTTTTACACGTACACTTGGGTGCGCTACAGTACATGTGACGCAAATTTTAGTCTTCGTCAAATGTTGTCTACAACGAAACGTTTTTTCAACAACAACAGACGCCTGCATTGATGAATGCTTGTGTGAGGGGTTAAGAAATACCTACAACTCTAGTTTAAAAAAGTACAAAGACATTTTTATTTCATAACTTATGGAGAGAAATAGCGCAGATACTGGACAAGGATGAAACTATGCGTTCGACTGTGCGCATACGCTAATGTATACTTTGGGTAAATGCTGGTTGAATCCTGGTTCACACAAAAGTATCAATATCTCCCATATTTTCCTCATCAGATTCTGGCTGATAGACTGCAGGCAAGTGCAGGAGTCGGTGAACTTTGCCACTCAGGTGTATCGTGAGATCATCTGTGTACCTTACATGGCCAAATTCGTCATCTTTGCCAAAACGCATGACCCTATTGAGGCTCGATTGCGCTGTTTCTGTATGACTGATGATAAAATGGATAAAACTTTGGAGCAGCAAGAGAACTTCACAGAAGTGGCACGTAGCCGAGATGTGGAGGTGAGTAATGGACAGGCCCTGTCCGTCGACACTGAGAATTCTGAATGGGTAATGTGCAATGGATTCCTGTTCATATACTTCTATGCCGCCCAATCAGCTTTAGTTATAAAATAGAGTATTGATTTCTCAGTATACCTCCCCATCTGGAGGTATCATTTGCATCTTTGGGCATTCTCCTCTGTTGCGTTGTTTCTCTGAAAGAGGATTTGTTGGAAGTCTGGTTGTCAAGTCAAGTCACCTTCATTTATACAGCGCTTTTTACAATATAGATTGTTTCAAAGCAGCTTTGCAGTGATAATAGGAAATTAATGGAAGAGAGATTGTTTTGGCTGTACATCAGCTCTAGAAAAAAGTTATTGTCCAGCTAAAGTAAGTTTTTGATTGATTCATTTCCGTTGTATAAAATCATTAGTTATTTACTTTGAGGCCACTTACATGACACCATTGTCAACCAAAATAGAAAACTCAGTGCGTTCCAGCTGCTCATCCGCACAGGAACAGCGCCGGCGGTTAGAGAACACAAACCCGAAACAGGTTTTGAAACGTGTAAACTTAAAAAAAAAAACGTGAATCTGTGAGAACGGTGACGGCATGCACAGAGAGACTAACATTAGCGTAGATGCCATTCTTCTTATGATGTAACGAGTACATCAGGTGTTATGGGAAGTGTTCCCGGTTCCGGTTGACCTAGTTAATGCAGCCTAAAACAATCATTTAACTGATTTGAATAATAGAAATTGATAATGTTTTATGTGTATGCCATAGTAAAGAGATGTTTTTAGTCTAGATTTAAACTGACAGAGTGTGTCTGCTTCACGAACAATGCTAGGAAGACTGTTCCAGAGTTTAGGTACTAAACAGGAGAAGGATCGACCGCCTGCAGTTGATTTTGATATTCTAGGTATTATCAACTGGCCAGAATTTTGAGACCGCAATAGACGTGATGGAGTATAATGCGTTAAGAGCTCGCTCAAGTACTGGGGAGCTAAACCATTTAGTGCTTTGTAAGTAATCAGCAAGATTTTAAAATGTATACGATGTTTAATAGGGAGCCAGTGCAGTGTTGCCAGAACCGGGCTAATATGGTCATACTTCCTGGTTCTAGTAAGAACTCTAGCTGCTGCGTTTTGGACAAGCTGCAGTTTATTTATTAAGCATGCAGGGCATCCACCCAGTAGAGCATTACAATAATAACTAACTGTTCTGCATTTTGCATTGAGTGCATATGTCGTAGTTTAGATATATTTTTAAGATGGTAGAATGCAGTTTTACAGATGCTAGAAACGTGGCTTTCAAATGAGAGATTGGTATCAAAGAGCACACCCAGGTTCTTAACTGACGACGAGGACTTGACAGAGCAGCCATCGAGTGTTAGACAGTATTCTAGGTTACTACTTGTGGAGGTTTTTGATCCAATAATTCTAATCTCTGTTTTTTCAGAATTAAGTAGTAGAAATTTACTAGTCATCCAATTTTTATTGAATTGGTAAGTTTCATTGGGGCGTGAAGAAATATAGAGCTGAGTATCGTCAGCATAACAATGAAAACTAACGCCATGCTTCCTAATGATATCTCCCAAGGGTAGCATGTACAGGGTGAAAAGCAACGGTCCTAACACTGAGCCTTGTGGTACTCCATACTGAACTTGTGATTGATATGACATCTCTTCCTTTACTGCTACAAACTGATAACGGTCACAGTTGTGACATCTTGGGTGGCCAATAACGATGATGCATTGGCTGATGAAGAAACCAGACGGACTCTTGTAGGCGGGTTTGTGACAGAGCAAATACTAGAGTCGGAAACTAAGGCTTGGGTTTGTGTCAGGAGTTTTTAAACTCTGCTGGTTGACCAGGGGCTCTAACCAGTTAGACACTGTCTTTAGTTTTGGGTGTAACTATGTATCAATCTTGATTTCTAAAATAAGCATATATGTTTTACCCAGAATTGATTAACATCAGCATTTTGGAAGATTAATTAACTCTTTCCCTGACAGCATTTTTGGAAAAAGTTGAACATTTTTTGATCATTTTCACAAACATTTCATGACCCCCAGAATATTCTGTTGTATGAATATCTGAGCATGCAATATATCAAAAGAAAGAACAGACCCTCTCCTTTTAAACAAAAGAACTCTTGAATGTGGTTAAGTTTCATAAAAAAGCAACAGACTGAGAAAATCATGTTTTTGTCAAAGACTATGTCAAGATCAGATTCAGAGCGATGATCAAACACAGATGGAGTCCATCAGCACCTCAAAGCTTCAGTCCTAGAGCTCGTCCTGGGGCAACATTTCCCTCAGTAACATTAGGCAGTTTTGATTCATATGCTGTTTAATGTTGATGATCACATTATTTTACATATTAAATACATATGAAATCACTTGTTTCTGCTTCTATTATTTATTGTATTTTGATGAGGAGATTCTGTACTCTTTCAGAAGATGTGTAATAGCGCCCCAACCGTATAACAGTGAAAACACAGAAAGCCGGAAAATTCCATCAATGGCAGAGAGAGAGTTAACAATCACACACATACCAAACATCACACACTTCCAATAACCTATTCAACAGTTAGTCATAATGGCTTGAATAAGCAGTGATTAAAAGTCAGTTTGAAAGGCTATGCAACAAACTATGCAAAGGAATGATATTTGATTATAGTCCTCTGGCATCATGTTGGAATAAACTGATGCAGTTTGATATGTAAAGGTAATCTCTGTGCCATTTAGAGAGTGGATTGAAGAGGATTTCAGTCCTGCTTTCATGGAAGAGGTCAAAAGGGAGCCTGTTTTCGCTGTCTTTCTTCACTCAAGTCCCGAGTTTCTGCGTGTGCTCAGGGTGTAACTGTCTTCATATCCATTTGGGGGGGTTTGCTATAGTTTGTTCCATTGCCACAATCATCCTTTGTCCTTACAGCAGTTTGAAATTACACAAAGATGGTGGAGTAACTAGGTAACATTGACAGTGTCTCTGATTTTATGGCCCAGATGATCCTGGAAAGTGGCTTAAAGCCATTATTGCCTGATTCATTCTAAGATCCTACATCCTCTATGTATGCATAAATGTAAATCCTATCAGAATTTGTAGTCTTAACAATTAATAATTGAGAAATATGTCCACTGTAGTGCTGATATAATTGAATGGGTTTTTAACCTAGAGATTGTCATTGTGTTGCATTCTAGGTATTAGAAGGAAAACCAATATACGTAGACTGCTTTGGAAACCTGGTTCCCCTTACAAAAAGTGGCCAGCATCACGTCTTCAGCTTCTATGCCTTTAAAGAGAACCGCCTGGCTCTTTTCATCAAAGTAAGTCATGCATTCATGTATCTGACGAATTATAAGAGGATCAATACAGCCGTTTAACTGCACACTTGGCGAATCACTTGTAGATCCGAGACAACACTCAAGAGCCTTGTGGGCGCCTGTCCTTCACGAAAGAGCCGAGATCGTACAGGACTTTGACTCACGGTGCAATATGCAATCTAAACATCAGCCTGCCTGCTTACTCAAAGGTAAGTGCTACAAAGTGCATTGTCCAACAACATTTCATTTATTGTTTGTTGTCCGCTTTCATGGCAGGTTTGCATGCATTCTTACGTTCGTTTTATTGCCATGATATGATTGCTTTATACCACAGTATCTGCATACAGGATTCGTACAAGGTGCTTAAAGTACTTGAATTTGACTTTTTGAAATTTAAGTCCTGGAAAGCCCTTGAAAACAGCCATATTTATGGAAAGATACTTGAAAAGAGCTTGAGTTATTGAAAGACAATTTCATGACTGCCTGATGGCCCGGGGTCAGCGTGACAGACACTCGGGCCAGTGCTACATCTTCACGGATTTTGCCAATTTTTTTTTTAATTTTGCCAAGCGCGCATAGATTCTCTCAGTGCGGAGAATACTCTTTCACATCTTTCTGAGCTTGCACGGACATTAGGGCTGGGTGAAAAATATCGATTTCTCGCTTTTAATCGATTCTCATTTTTATGAGCCGATATCGATCCTTAAATCCCAAGAATCGATTAGTCCTGTTTTCAGTTGATGAATGAATGGATCATTGTAGCGCCTTCCATCCATTATATCCAAATAATCTTTGTTGTTTTGTTACGATTGATATGAAACTAAGTCTCAGATTTCAAATTACGTCCATTTTTATTACGAAATTCAAAAAAATAAATACCGTTTTAGCGCTGTGACGTGACCGATCAGCTCAGCTCGAGAAGCGGCGCGTGAATGGATCATCTCTGCTTTAATAGTTACAGCGCGAAATAAACATGTCTCATGGAATCGCTCAATCAGTGTTTCAACCGCGGAAAGACGTGAATAAAGCAGCTTGAGAACAATGTCACATAACGTCACATTTACCTCAGAAAAACCACATCCAGTGTCCATAAACTCATCAGTCAGCTAGAAACATTAACTCTAGAGAGGAGCATTTTGATAAATATATGCTCCATATTACATATTCATTATAATGTTTAATGTTCTTCAATATTAATGCATGTTTGAATAAATCTGGCAAGTTTTTATGACTGCCACCATTTAAATGTTTATATTTCAAAAAACGAATTGGAGTAGAAATATGATCATGTAATTGTCAAGTTAGTATTATAACTTTATTATTATAAAAAAAATCATTGAGTGTAATTTGTTTATATTCAAATCAGTTCATTTTAACTTCAGTATTACAGTAATGTAGTGCCGACTGACACCCATGTGTAGTTTACAGCATTAGTTGAGAGATTTTTTTTCCTTAAGAAAATTTGCCATGTACTGTATCTGATATATATCCACAATAATCAATATCGAATCGAAAGCTTGTGAATGGAAATCGAATCGAATCGTGAAATTTGTGTCAATACCCAGCCCTAACGGACATACTAACACAAAAATGTCAAATTGCCTGCCCTGTCGAGTACCATCGTAAACATATCATCGGTTATGTCTGAAGTGAACGTAAACGTGAAATCTGCCAGTCTTCAGTCCCACAGAATTATTATATTGTGTGAATATCTGAACATGCAATATATCAAAAGAAAGAACAGACCCTCTGCTTTAAACGGTTTTATTCTAGCTTCACAGAGTCTTTTTTATCAACACTTGAATGTGATAATTTCATGAAAAAAAACCAACATTTTGAGCAAAAAGCGGAGAAAATTGTGTTTTTGTCAAAGACTGCGTCTGGGTCAGATTCAGACACAGATTGATCTGAATAACTTTAATAAGGGTTCATCTATATTTATACAGTGAAGTCTATGATATTTTACATTTGATTACTGAAAATCTAGTTTAGACCTGAATCCTGAAAGAGAACTGTTTTTCATTCGTATGTTTGATTTGTGCTGTTAATCGTAATTTGATTATTTGTTCCTGTTTTATTACTGACTGTCTTTAACAATATTTAAAATGTATATGAGTTAGGCTAGTAGTTTTTGGGGTCATAACGTTATTTCTTAAGGTCACATGGATAAAGAAAAACAACTAAAACAGTAACTAGGCCTGTTTTATTTATTACTTGTTTGTGGTGGGGCCAGTGAAAACTTTGGCAGGGCAAGTACAAATTTGAGCCATTTGAAATTTGAAAAGTCCTTAGCAATAAACCCTGTCAATATATGTGAAGTTAGCGTTTAATTTTATTGATAAAACAATCTTTTGACGCAAAATTAACGCTGCACCCGTCTGATATAGATATAGAGGCATTTCACATAACTATGAGCGTGATATTGCTCATATAATATATGATAGTATATGATCCAGCTTTCATTCTTCAGGTCAAACATATATTCATGAGGGGAAAAAATCAGTTTGAATAAGGAAGGCAATATCTTTGTCATAGTATATTTCAGTGGTTAAAGTTACCAGTCATTGTGCTGCACTTTATTTGTACCGTTTTGTTTTATTAGTTTGTTTTTATTTATCTATTTACCTGTTTTAGATTTTTAAAGATAAATATATTGTCGGATAAGTGCGATCTCTGATTGTAGACAAAAAAGTAGTGCTTGAAAAGTCCTGGAATTTCATTTTACAGCATCTGTACGAACCCTGTGCGTAGTTTCACAGTTGAAGAAGCACTCATTTAATCAGTCAATTACACGACTTACTGCTGTGGATATTAGAAGGCCTCATTTTAGAGCCGTCTTTTCCTTCTGAAAACTGATAAATGCTTGTGTGCGTTTCTGTTGCACCCAACCCGTCACACCACGCCTCGCCGGCTGTCTCAGACGTGTTCTGTTGCTGTGATAACTGCTTAGCCTGCTCTCTCTGTCCCCTTCTGTCTTTCCTGTACCTCTGTCCATCTCTCTGTCACCTGCCGCTCGTTTGCTGCTTCTTTCTCCTCAAAGGAATCAGACTCAGAACAAGATCCTGATGAGGAGGTAACTGCGATTTTGCACTTTAACTAACCAAAGATCCTTTGCTTTCCTCCATTATCTCAAAACCCTTCCCAGTCCCACTGGGTTTAGTTATTATTATTATTATTATAACAGAGATACGTTTTTGTGTGAACAGTAGTGAGAAAATAGTGTATGTAGAAAATAGAATAGTGGGAAAATGTTTCAAAACCCTTAGAATTTCATGAATGGCTCCTTAAATGTTTGTATTTGTTTGTTTGTTTTAGAAGCCATTCATGCATGAAATACAGATGATTCCAAAGGGTTTACACACATTTTCTCATAACTGTGCAGTGTTTGGTGGACCAGCTGTGATAGCTGTAATGTTGTCAAATAGCATGAAGAAAGAGAGTAAATTGGCGATTTTAAGCTAAAATATGTGTGTGTTCATTCATAGCATGTTTACAATTGAATTTTCTTCACCTTTTTCTCTTTACAGACGAGCCGAACACTTGAGAAATGTAAGATATTGATGCATTTAATTTAATTAAAATATGTTGTCTTGCACCAGACTGAACTTACTAACTGAGAATGTCACCACTGTAAAATAACTCACAAAGCATGATATTAATATTATATATCATGAATATTATATATCTTTAAAATAATCGTG